>SZWC01025194.1:0-17977 GCA_023375785.1 Penium margaritaceum
AGCCTGATCCTTGCTGTTTCTTGCACCTGCCTGCTTGCTAGTGCATCAGCTGACTGGACAGTGTCGCCACGTCAGCAGCAGCAAGGCTAGGAAGCTTCCTAGCAGTTTCTCACCGACAAACCCCCTAGTTACACTGGGGGGGTTGGGTTTTAATTTTTTGCTTGCCCGGGCACCGGCCCAAACCCTCGACAAACCCCCTAGTTCAAATGGGGGGTTTGGCAGGGTCATCGCAAGCTCCCAAGGAGGTTTCGTCGCGAAACCCCTCCTACGAGCTCGCGATGATGGGCGAAGTTCAAATTCGCCCTCGAAGTCAAATTGCATGTCAAATCTGTTAAATACATGAAACATATGTCAGTCGTGCCCGTTTTTGCTCGCACAATGAAAATGTAACAGCCGTGGGCTGTTTTGAGACTAACTGCAGAACCAAAACGTAGGCCTTTAGAATAGTCGTCTCAGGAGAGGTAGCGAATGGTCGCCTCAGCCCTTTTGGCTGAGACGAACCGCGCCACAAATGGACGTAGTCGTCATAGGGCATTTTTGCAAAACATGCATCTTAACCCTAATCGTTCCACGTGGCATTGCCACGCTGGAACAGGACCCTAGCGCCAAGCTAGGAGTGGAGGAGGAGTGACGCGATGGATNAGGAGAGGTAGCGAATGGTCGCCTCAGCCCTTTTGGCTGAGACGAACCGCGCCACAAATGGACGTAGTCGTCATAGGGCATTTTTGCAAAACATGCATCTTAACCCTAATCGTTCCACGTGGCATTGCCACGCTGGAACAGGACCCTAGCGCCAAGCTAGGAGTGGAGGAGGAGTGACGCGATGGATGTTCCATCGCGGCACTCCTTTCACCTAGAATCCAGCCACGGACATTTTCCAGGCTAGAGTCGAACGAGACTCTAGCCTATTATATTTTTCCGGGCTTTGGCTCCTCGAAACTCCTCGAAACTTGGCGCCTCGAGTACCCGAAGCACCCGATAATTATTTAAAGACCATTTTTAACCGTAAAAATGGTCCGTACGCTACATTCCTCCCCCTTTGCTTCGAACCGTCCCGGTTCTTCTTTGCTCACGGAGGTTTGATCATCGCGTACTTCATGATGCAAACCATGAAACAAGGAGTGCAAACAAGATCACACGTGTGAACTCTTGTCATCCGCAACACGGTTGCGTCACGTTCACGCACAATCAACCACACACTTGTGGTTTTTGTGATTATGGTCATTTGCATACAACATCCAGTGTTGATCGCGTGATCCCTTGGCACTTGACAAGATGAGACGCATACAATCCTTGTACGTTCTTCACAATTGTTGGTGAGTCTTCATCGTAGACTCATCATACATGTGTATCGATGGCATAGTCGATGCCTTTTGGGACGTACGTTGTCAACGATGTCATGCCAATCTGGAAGAGAGTATATAGGATGTATCTTCCCACATTCCGTGTGGTACGTGTTCAGTAAGCTGTTGTGGTGACGCCTCCTCCCCCTTTGCAAGGAGCGTCCCTGCGACCAATTAACCGGGCGTCCACGCGAAAACTGTCGAGGTCCACAAAACGCTTCCCATGTCGTTCGGACATGATCTCTTCCAAGGGGTTGTTGTCGAGGTGGTACCTCCCCGCAACATTATCCATACATGCAATCCAAGATGCGGACATCAATCCTCTCAGTTTGCAACCACGTGTTCATGACCACGCGTAGGTCTACTAGACCTCTTTCAGCACCTGTGGGTTGGTTGGCTGAACTCAACCAAGTTCCACTAAGCCCATGCAACTCGCATGCTAGCTTTATCTTAGGATTGGGAGGCACCAAGATCCTAAGACATGGTTGCTGAGAACACTTGTTTTTCCATTCAAAGATTGCATTCATCTTTGAAGGAGGCGGCATTGGTCGTCTGGCATACGCATTTCCCGTCAAAGTCCATCACTGGACACGACGATGCTCCGACCTAGATGATCTTGGTCTCAACCATCATCTCCTCATTTCTGCCTGAAATGGGTACCGTAGGTTGCCGCTCACGTCCCCGTCAAAAGCACACTGCTTTTGAACTAGATTAACTGAGATAACCAATCTCAACAACCATGGATTCCATCCACGGACAAAGTGTTCATTGTTCGGTATTCGCCAAACGGGTGTACCATGATCGTAATCATTTTGGTATAAGTTGGAAGAACACCTTTCGGGTGTCAATTCCATGTGATTGTGATCAAACACCTCTGAATCACATCCGGTGATCCTGGAACAACTAGTTCTTGAAACTATTTGCGATTACGTAATCGCGTGCAAGGGTTCCATTCAAGATCCCGTCAGTGGATTGTGTTTGCCAAGTTGCAACAATCCGTGTTGCTCCAATGTCTTCTATGATGTACATTCGGTACTTCCTTTCAATGGAGTGTTTTCCATGTGCCTCGTCCGAGGCACTCCTGGAGGGGATCGCCCTTGTCGAAGACATCCCGGTAAACATCCACCATTGTGGATACGACCGCAGCAACATCCAAAATTGTATTATACTTGCGTTCGGCAATGTAATTCAATTGAACCACCCCCAAAACCAAGGGGCTTTAGTCGCTTCACCATGACCTTTCGGGTTAGTGAAGCATGGTTCGACTACATTGTAGTCATTATGATCTCCCTCGGAGATTGGTTTTGTTCCAACAAATTGGATAACTGGTGCTACACCATGCCTTGGTATGACTGGAATCCATCAGCATGATGTTTGAAGAGCGTGATGTACACAACTAGTGTACCATGTCACGATGGTCTCAATTTTGAGACGTTTCTCAAAACATCAAAAGAATCTCGTGAGAAATATCGTTTCTCAAGGCCCATCTTGAAGAGTCCCTTCATATCAACATTTTTGACACACTTGTCATTATTTTACCTCTGTGTTGATTATGACTCGTGTGGTCGATCGGACCACCAAGATGTAGGTGCTAGCACACTATTAGCATAAAGCGGTCGGCTTATAGATAGTCTCCACGGTCATAAGTTTTGAACGCAAAAGCTAGACCTTGACGTGATCCCAACTAGGTCATAGTTGGTTTGTGGCAATCTATGAGATCGTCATAGTTCTCTTGAGTACCATCAAGGAGAGAATGAGTGTCAGTCATTTTCTCTGAAATGGATTTTCACCGAAGTGTGGATTAATTTATGTCATCGACATCGGTTCATGTTTTTTCTATCAATGTCCATGACATGTTCACTCACCGAGTGAAAATAGACTGAAGGTGTTGCCTTCAAATTTGTTCACTTCTGACATTCGGTCAATCTTGTCATACGCCAGTTTTGACTCTTGCAATCTTCGACCACCGCACTACGACGTCTCAAATCGTGGAGGACCCATCAAAGAGTCTCTGCCCCTCTCTGGCGCAATTACAACCCCCATTGACAAGAATCATTCTCTTCTGAACAGGGTTGTGAGTACACTCATGTACCTTTTTATCGTCGGTACCGATCGGGTATCCCGATTTGTATCCATCACTCACCGAGTGAGAGGGTGTTAATGGTTTCGCCATTGAGTATTGATTCAGGGATCTCATCCTTGACACGTTCAATCATGGACCGATGACCGTATCGGCCATGACTAATGATGCACAGAATGTCAAAGGTACTGATGCATCTTGCACACACTGTGTACAGACAGCGCGATGTCAATCCTCGAGGATTGAAGTTGGCGTGCTAATACAACAGGTATGTTTCACATCTAAGACTGTAGTCATGACACGGGCTTGGTCATGAATCGATCGCATTTGCCTTTGAACATTCTAGCGTAATGGAACGTGCGACTGTTATAGAAAACGTCCTGCGCTTACCAAACCACTTGTTTGGTAAAATGGTGTCGCCATTTGTATTCAAAGCATCAGCTGATATCGTCAGCTTGTTCAAATGCCACAAAACCATTGTGTTCATTTGTGCATCCAACTTATCCATAACTTGATGTCGTGATCGACGCACCAACAGTTGGTGGATAAGGTTCCTGTGCATGTCGTGCACAATTTCCATGCATGCCGTGTACCTTACTTCACGCAACTGAAGTACAAGGACATGAATCACATACCATGATCCATTGAAATGTGTGTTGTTTCTGGTGCTTGGTCATGCCCGCTGACCCCTTGCGGTCATGCAAGCCGTGCATATTCTATAATTGGTGATCAACCGACTAGGCTTATATAGCACATTCCATTTATGGACACGGAGGAGTTCGTCCACCTTTAGCATGGTCCAAATCTGAGGGAATCGTCCTCTTCACACATGTCATTTATCCGGTAAAATGTAGTTCGTATTTCCTTCGGAAGTACCTTCCCAAACTGCTATCGGCAGGGTGAAGTTTCGAACTTCCAATGGTCATCACTGTCGGTGACGATCGAGATCTCTGTGATTTTGTTACGCCGTTCGGGCGTAGATCTGATCACCACAGACATCCATGATTGTTTCCGGACATACCTGTCGATTCTCTGTTTGAAGAATTCGACAATATGACCATCCTCGACTTCATCAAGATGCCTTGCAAATGGCAGCTGACGTGTTTCTGGCGCTTCAATTAACATGCTCGACGCACTCGTCTGTAGAACCACGTCGCGCATAGATCGTATGCTTTCATTTGGTGGTCTACTACATGCTGGCACGACTAACTGAAGTGTTGGCTAGTTCTTTCTAGTGGATGCAACAGGGTGCGATCGGCACCCATGTTATTGATGCAATCAGCATCTAATAACATGTGTTGTACCATGGACACTAGCATAGCTAGTCCAACCAGAACTCACGGTCGTAGTGCATTCGACACTCGCATCAGTGGTGCATTCGGCACCCATGACAAAAGTGCAGCCCGTAGCTTTTGTCAATGGTGTAAGTGGTGTTCATTACAACAGTGCATTCGGTACTCCTGTCGTTGTTTTAACCGAAACACTCGTTGGCCATGCATTCAACATCACGGTTATAGTGCGTTCGGCACTCGCGTGAATGCTATGATTGCATTTTTCATGTTGGTAATATTCCATGTGCAACCGGCACTTGTCAATCGACCCCATCTTGTGTGGGTTTCCACCATCGCATGTGTGTTGAGTGCGATCGGCGCTCACATTCTTGTTTTGTCGAAATCCAGTCATGAATGGCTTACCCAACATCCTTGGTGCAATCGACACCCACGTGGATACGTAATCGGCATTCATTTTGGTCATATATCCGTAGACTATGAGCAGTGCGGTCGGCACTAGCATGACGGATGCTCTCGGCATTCGTGATTGAAGCGCAACTAGCACTTTTTCAGTGCGGTGTTCGACACTGACAAAATTTCTTCAACCAGTACTTGTGCTGTTGCCCATAGTGCAATCGGCACTCACGGTGATGATGTGGTTGACGTCCGTGTAACCGTGAAATCAAAACTTGTTGATTCCTCACATTTTGTATTGTTGCGGTAAGTAGGTGATTCGTTGGGTGGTCGCAGCACGTTCGGTGCTTTTATTATTTCATTTGGAATTGAGAATTCGTCTCAATGTACGTCACCATTGTGGTTTGCAACTCGGTGTATGCCGTAGTGCCTCTTTTGTGCAAACTTAATTGTTTTCTGCATGTACAACCCGCATTGAGCCATGTCGTGGCTTTTAACGGTCACCCCTTCCGGGTTTTCTCACGAAGTACCCCAAAGTTTGAGGTTACTCCAGAAAATTTAGGCACTATCGGTGCTAAATTTATCATGATGAGTCTGGTTTTTTTTGTTTTCTAGATCGAGATCTTGTCGCGATATACGTCACCATTGTGGTTTTGCAACCCGGTGCCGTAGTGGCTCTTTTGTGGAAACAAAATTGTTTAGCGCATGTATGACTTGTGTTGAGCCATGTCGTGACTTTGGAAGGTCAGCCCTTTCGGGTTTTCTCACAAAATACCCCAAACTTTGAGGTTGATTCGCAAAGAATTAGGCACTGTCGTTGCTAAATTTCTGTCGTTGAAGCATTTCCAGGTGAATTCCTTTCAGAACATGGAAAAATGTCGGTTTTCCTCCTTTTTGTGCTTCAGAATGGAACCGGTAAAAGAAAACCAGGACCACTGATTTTCAGAAGATCTCAAGTTGAGCTCTTAGATTTTGTGTCGAAGCCCATTGTCAACTTGACCACACACTCGGGTTCGACCATAAAAAAATTCACCCTTCTAAACCTTCTTGAAAAGGGTTGACATACAATCTCTAAACTTGAGGATTCATGGAAAATGAACATAATTCTGGCACGTCAAGTGCCTTTTTTTTTGTTTGATGCTTGGAATCTTCCAAGCGTCACCCGATGGTGTGTTGGGATAACTAGCGGTCTTCCCATTTTCCATGGACAGGAAAATATTTTAGAACAGTGTTTGAGAACTTCTCATAACATTGTAGAGCGTAGACTGAGCTCCATGCCGCTTTTTACAGTGGTGAACCCACGGCCAACAAGGCCAAACCTCGGGTTCAACCGAGGAAATCGTCCTCGCCTCTAGTGCTAGTGGCACTCAGAGTTATTATTATTATTATTATTATTGGCGGTCAAAACCAGGTTCAAATGGAGATGCCGTCTCCGTTTCCATGGGCAAGTCCTTCAAGGCCTGGAAACAAAATGGAAAAGTGTGCCACTGTAAGTGATCGAAACTGTGGCCTTTATTTTCCCACTTGCCGGATCTACCGGCTGCGCCGATAGCACGCATACGTAAGTGAACGCCAATCAGTCCCGAAACCTAAGTGCGGCGTAAGCGAGGGAAGCAGGGAAGCTCCCTCTCCGCTCCTGTGCTGTCGACGCCTGAGAGGAGAGCGAGGAGGAAGCTTCGCTTCCTCCTTCCTTTTCTGGCACCGTCGGCGACTGCGAAGAGGGGGGGAGGGGAGTTTCGCTCCCTTTCTCCCTTTCTGGCGCCGTAGGCGCCTGAGAGGAGGGGGAGAGGGGAGTTCCGCTCCCTCTCTCCTCTTCTAGCACCGTCGGTGACTGAGAGGAGGGGGAGAAGGGAGTGCCGTTCCCTCTCTCCCTTCCTAGCACCGTCGGCGCCTGAGAGGAGGGGGAGAGGGGAGTGCCGCTCCCTCTCTTCCCTTATGGCACCGTCGGCGACTGAGAGGAGGGGAAGAGGGGAGTGACGTTCCTTCTCTCCCTTCCTAAGGCCGTCGGCGCTTCAGAGGAGGGGGAGAGGGGAGTGCCGCTGCCTCTCTCCCTTCCTAGCGTCGTCGGCGCCTAAGAGGAGGGGGAGAGGGGAATGCCGCTCCCTCTCTCCGTTCCTAGCGCCGTTGACGCCTGAGAGGATGGGGGAGAGGGGAGTGCCGCTCCCTCTCTCCCTTCCTAGTGCCGTCAGCGCCTTAGACGGGGGAGAGGGGAGTGCCGCTCCCTCTCTCCTCTTCTAGCGCCGTCGGCACCCTGAGATGAGCGAGAGAGGGGAGGATCACCCTCTCCCCATCTTTGCCGTGGGCAGTTGTTACGCCATCCACGGTTGGCGGCCCTCACCAGTCGCCACTCGCTGGTGGGCCTGTCGGGCCGATCAGCGAGCCTGTCTTTCAACTCGCCAAACAAGCGAGCGAGCCTGGATCGGGCGCCGTTTGCTATCAGCAGAGTGAGGCAGTTTTTCTTTTCTTTTTCCTTTCTAGCTCGCCGATGCAACGGGTGCGTGAGCGAGCGAGCGAGCAAGCGAACAAGTGAGCTGGCTCGTAGCCACCGGTCGTGCGGCGTTCACGGGCGGGCTGTCGGCCCATACCCAGTCCATAGACTCCATCGACGGGCGTTTTCTCGATTCTCTCGTTGCAAATTGCCCGATCGACGAGCAGCGACGGTTTCGACGAGGAAGGAACGGCCGGATGGTTTTAAAAAATCAGAAAATTTGCAGAAGTCTGGCTCTGATACCAATGTAACAGCCGTGGGCTGTTTTGAGACTAACTGCAGAACCAAAACGTAGGCCCTCAGAATAGTCGTCTCAGGAGAGGTAGCGAATGGTCGCCTCAACCCTTTTGGCTGAGACGAACCGCGCCACAAATGGACGTAGTCGTCATAGGGCATTTTTGCAAAACATGCATATTAACCCTAATCGTTCCACGTGGCATTGCCACGCTGGAACAGGACCCTAGCGCCAAGCTAGGAATGGAGGAGGAGCGACGCAATGGATTTTCCATCGCGGCACTCCTTTCACCTAGAATCCAGCCACGGACATTTTCCAGGCTAGAGTCGAACGAGACTCTAGCCTATTAAATTTTTCCGGGCTTTGGCTCCTCGAAAATTCAGCCTCGAGTACCCAAAGCACCCGATAATTATTTATAGACCATTTTTAACCGTAAAAATGGTCCGTACGCTACACAAAAACTTGGGCACTGCTGTTATTTTGTTTTCGACAATGGACACCGCCGTCTTTTCATTTTTGACTATGGACACCGCTGATCTATCGACCGGAACGATGGGTGTATTACAACACCATCCAAAAAAAAACCCAAACGCCCAGCCTGTTTCCATGCTCAATCGCGACATGCGTCGCCGACCGAGGAAAAAAGGGGTATGGCCATCCGGACCATCGACGGTCGGCAACTAAGGGCGCTGATCGATGGCATTGCCAGCCGTCAATCGGCTGCAGTCCCATCGATGGCTGGCGGGATCCACGATCAGCGACTTTTTCGCTGCTCATTGACCGGCCGGAGTCCTCCATCGCGAGGAAGACTCCGGAAATCCGGCCAGTTGCTAAGGGGAAATAAGAAAACGAACGCTTTGAGTTTACTGGTCTAAATCTTGTGTGAAACATCAAACCTCGACCAAAACCATTCATCAACATACGCAGGTGGTTTGGGTGTTAACTTTGCGCGGGCACCTGTCAGGCCCCGCGGTAGCGGTGTTGGTTATGGTCGTGACACACGCACGTGCCCTCTTGTCTCTCCTCACACACCCACATCATCACTGCAGGTGATTAAGCTGGACTGAGGCTCACTGGTGCAAGAATGTGACGCAGTATGAGGCGCACAGTGGTGGTGCCACCGTCAAACTGCCGAGAGGTAACCACAGCACCAACCTCGTCACGAGTCTTAGTTTAGTGATGACTCTACATGCCAAAATAGGGGATACCCTACTGCCACATGAATTCGTGGTTTTAAATATTTTAGGCATCACACAAGTGATTTCAAACTGAAAAAAGCAATAAAATTACGTTAAAACACCACTCAAAACATCATCCGCGCACATGAATACTTAAATTCTTTTTTCAAACATAATTAATTATGTTCGAATTCATGTGGCAGTAGGGTACTTTTTTAGGATTGCATGCCCGTGGTTTGGTTGAATTGTCACACACTTGCATGCACTTAGAGTGGTGAACCGGGTTGCTGATCCTTTGGGGACCACACGTCCGGTTTGTACCGGCGTGTGAGAAATCGCCTGGAGCTCGCTCACTCCAGGGTCGGGTTCGATCCCTGGGTGGCGTCCGGGCCCCACGTTGAGTGCCTCGCGTGGGTGGCCCGGTCAACCGGCACTTACCACCTCGCTCACTCATTACTTAACAACTTCTTGTCCCTTATCCACTTGTGTGTAAAAGTGAGCTTGCCCCCCGATCCATGGTGTCACTCCGTCTCTCGCTTGCCTACTTGCCTGCTTCCATGCTTGCTCAGTAGCCGCTACTACCTACTAGTATCAGAGCAGGAGGACCCACTCCTCCTAACGACAGTCCTCGATCCTTGTTGGGCCACTTAAGCATGGCGGGTGATCCCGCACAAGCAACCGCTCGCGATTGTGGTGGGTGGGAGCCACACTTCGGCCACTGTACCCTACAGCCTCAGACACTGCACCCACGGGACCGGCACTTCTCCTCCGCCGCCGTTCCCTTGCACTCCGCCGAGCTTCGGCCTTCACACGTCCGACGGTGCTACCATGTGGCGGCACCGACTATAGCTGCTGTCTCCCGGCAGCCGCACGTGCACATTCCCCACAGCAGCACACCTTGCTCCCGTGGTTCACGAGGAGCGCTGCTCCTCTACGGAGGACTGGCGCAGCATCACTGCCGTCCCCACGTACCCCGCCGACTATCGGCTTTTGCACGCATACCGGTGCCGCCACGTGGCAGCACCGACCGCCGCACCCATCTTCCACCGGCCATTCGTGCACTTCTCGCGACAGCGCACTCCGCACCCGTGGTTCACGTGGAGCTTGGCTCTTGTGCGCGGGACTGGGACATCTCCACTACTGTCACCTCACACTTCACTGTCGCACCAATCGACGCCCCTCCCGTGCATCTTTTGGTACCTCAGACTGCCCTCCGGGCAGCCAAGTACTCACCGCACTGGCGTCCCCTCCCGACATCGAGCCGATCCCCACGTCTCCCACGGCCGCACATGAGCGTGCCCGCATCGACGAAGAGCTCGCGTACTACGAGGAGCGGGTGGAGAGCGAGGTGTGGTCGAGGGTGCGTCGCAGCAGTCCGGGCTACCACCCCAGCGAGGATTACGACCCCGCCGACTACTACAAGTGGGTAGACGCACGGGACTACGCGGCTCACTGTCAGTCCGCCGCTGACGACTCCCCGACGGCGTAGAATGAGCCAGCTACGGCCCCGCCACATGACCACAGACCTCTTCACGCACCGGTCAGCCCACTCAAAGCCCATAGGACGCGCCAGCAGCTCGTGGCTCAGCGCCGTCCTCCGCGTCAGCAGCATTAGGGGCACATCCCTCTCGCCGTGCAGCATCTCCAACTGCATCAGCTGCAGATTCAGCATCATCTCCATCTCCTGACATTCTGACTGCACTGCAGGCTGCGCTTGTGTCCAGTGCTGCTGTTGCATCTACTTTTGCAGCCACTGCACGTACCGCACGTGCACCGGCCAGCACTGCCGCTGGCAGGGCTATTGAGACCTACACCTTGGCTGTAGTTGATCAGGGACCCTTGGCTGCTGCTGCTGTCAACATAGTGACCCTGATCGCTGCCGCAGCAGATGCAGTCGCATCAGCAGCAGCTGTAACGGCCACAGCACTCTCCAACGTTGTTGACTCCATCAACACCTCCACCTCACAGGTATCATCCTTGTCATCATCTTCATCTTCGGTGACTCGTCACATTCAGCTGCTGGTTTCGACCACTACAGCCATCTCCACCCTTTCAGCTGCAGCGTTGACAGGGGTAGCCTGCCTCATTTTCTCCGCCTCGGCTGCTGTTGCAGTGGTCGCCTCCTCAGCTGCAGCAGCTCTTCCACCGCTGTTCTCACTGCGCCGCAGTGCTTGGTGAGCTTGGTCTCTCCATCTCCTCCTGCCCTTCTCTGTGTTGACGTGTCTTGTGCGACCAGGTTGTTGCCTTGCAGCGGACTTCCACGCACCCGTCACACATTTCCCACGCCCACTCGGGCTGGGAAAACTCTGCCAAAATTTTCTTGGCAGGATTGGGCCATTGGCAACATGCCAGTTGATGACGGCCAATACACGGCCTTGCAGGCTGAGTTGCAACGTGAGCGCACTGCCCTTCAGGTTGCGCTCACCGCACAGCGCACCGCTGAGGACAAGCTGTGTGCTGAGCAGGCTGACCAAGAAACCTTTGCAGATCACATTGCTGATTTGGTTCTTAACCACCTTCAACCCACCTTGCGCACCACACAGTCTGCTGGCATTGCTGCTGCATTCTCCAAATCACCCGCGTCCGCATCTGCCACTGCTGGCTCATCCTCTTCTGATCCTCTCACAGTCGCCGTCGCCGCTGGCACAGCCGCAGCCAAAGCAGTTGCCCCATCAGTGCAGTGCAAGCCTGACTTTGACTCAAACCCGCCCCACTTCACCTCTAACCTCACCTTCCATTCCTGGAAAGTCCGCTTCAGTGCCTGGGCGCAGGGGGAGCAACTCTGGGAATACTACCATGAGCCAAACCCCTCTGCTAAGCCACCTTTCGTGCATGTTGAGTCTGAGTCTGCACACGCTGTCCGTGCCCTCATACGTGGCGGAACCGACGATCTCACCGACGAGATCGGGTCCTACAACATGCACACTGCGCGTCGCACCCCTGCAGACCCGGTTGGTACCTACATCCTGATCAAGCGACGTACGACAGTGACTGGCCATGCTACTCAGAGCATGCTCACTGTCCAGTTCAACACGCTCTCCATGCATGCTGACGAGACTGCCGATGCCTACTGGGCTTGCAGTCTGCGACTGCTGCGCGACCTTGGTAAGGCCATCCCGGGACAGCTCCCTGCTGTTCTTTCCATCGTCAACGGCCTCATTCCTGAACTCACTGATATATTCCGGGAGGTGAAGGCAACTGAGCTTGAACATCTGGCTGCCATCCCTGTTCTAGCTGACGCACCCCCTGGCATTGGTTCCCTGTGGGAGTTCACCTCCCAACGTCTGACCGACTAATGGATCTCACTACAGAACAAACGCATTAACCGCGCGGCCGTTGTAGCAGCTACCACTGCCCTCCCCTCTTCCACCTCCTCTGATTCTGCATCATCATCCACCACCACTTCCACCACTACGGCCACGTCTCTCGTTTCCCAAGGGGGTGGACGGGGTGGGGGGGTGGCAAGGGCAAGGGCCGGTGAGGTGCCTCAGGGGGTGGTGGTCAAGGTAGGGGTGGCAAGGGTCGCGGCTCTGATGGTGCTACATCCTCAGCTTCTTCCTCCAGCACTGTCACGTGCTGGAACTGCGGTGCCACTGGTCATGCGGCACCCAAGTGCCCAGCGCCTCCTGACGATGCCCGCCTTGCCTCAGCCATGCGTGCCCATTGGGCCCATTCCACAGGATCTAGTGGAGGTGCCTCTCGCTCCTCCACCTCCACTGTATCCATTGGGCACACTTCATCCTCCTCTTCGACAGCTGCTGCCTACAGCACGGCCCTGAGGTCGCCGTTTCAACTCACTCCCTGGGGCTGGCCCCCTGGGCTTGGCGGCCCGGTCTACTTCGGGCCCCCATCCGGATTCTACTCTCCTCCACTGTGGGTGTCGTCCACCTACACGCCTCAGCGTCCCTCCCCTGGCGTTGTCATCACCGGCCCGTCAGAGGATGCTAGTCAGCTGGACTCTGCCCTCTCCCATGCCGTTCACCAGCGACACCTCCGTGATCAGGGAGGTGAGAGTGTGCGTTCAGCCTTAGGGGCACTTGCGTGAGCTGATGACTCGTCTCTCCGTGGTCCGTCGTCCGGTCATGTTCACGGCTGCTCCCCAATGGATGTTCTGTGGATTGAGCAATGGCAGTCTTATAGTCTGCCTCGTTGTCTTGCTGCATGTGGTCAGCGCCTTCTTCCTCGCTCTGCTATTGCCGCTGTGAGTCGTGATCTTGTGTCTGTACGCATGACGGGTGGCTTTTGGATCCTTGATTCAGGGGCCACCCACCACATGACCTCTTGTCGTTCCTCATTCGTTTCTCTTGGCCCGTGGGCTCTGTCCGCTTTGTCAGCACTGGCTCTGGTCAGCTTCTCCCTATCGAGGACGTTGGGGTTGTCTGCTTTGTTGGCCCTTGGGGGGGAGCTTTTTCTGCCCGATGTTTTATACGTTCCCGCTCTTGAGCTCATTCCGCTGTCTGTCAGGACTCTTGACGACCAGGGCATGCACTTCTCCTCCAGCCGCGGCATTGCATCTGTGTTGCATCGTACCACCGGCCGTGTTCTTCTACATGACACTCGTTGTGATCGCTTGTACCGTGTGCCATCCTTTGCACCACAACCCGCCACGACTGCTCTTGTTCACGTGGCACGCTCTCTCACCCCGACATATGCACAGTTGCTTCATCGCCGTCTCTGCCACATTCACACTGCTGCCATTGACAGCTTGCTCCGGGACAAGCCAGCTCATGGCCTTGACGCCGACACGTTCTCTGCCCCCTGTCACACTGACTGTCTTGACTGTGCCTAGGGCAAAATGCACAGTTCACCATTTTCCACTTATGAGTCCCGCACGTCTCACCCTCTTGATCTCTTGCATGCGGACGTCATGGGACCTCTTGCTCATGACGCTCTCGAGGGGGTTGGTCGCTATGTCCTCTGTCTCACTAATGACTTCTCCCGCATGCGCTGGGTGTTTGCTCTTCGGCAAAAGAGTGATGTCTGTCCCACGCTTGAGTCCTGGCTGCCACAGGCCGAACTGGCCTGTGGTCGCCGTCTGAAAGTCTTTCGCTGTGACCGTGGTGGGGAATTCATGGGTCTAACTGCCCGCTTCTTGACGTCTCGCGGGGTGTGTATGGAACCTCTGGCTCCATACACACCCCAGTAGAACGGCGTCTCTTAACGTTGGAACCGCATCCTTGCTGACGGTGTCCGCACTCTCCTCAACGAATCCTCTCTCTCCCTCGTCTTTTCTTTCGAGGCCATGTCCTACATGACTTGGATGTCGAACCGTGTTCCTCACGGTCCCCTCCTGTGCCACGTCACTCCCTTTAAGCGCTGGTACGGTCGTCGTGCTGACCTCCATCTCGCTCGTGTTTGGGGTTGTGTCGCTGCCGTCTGGCTGCCGGACGATGTTCGCGATGGCAAACTGAGCCCCCGCGCTCATCTTTGCATCTTCCTTGGTGTATCCGCTATGTCCAAAGCATGGCGCTTCTGGGACTCTGACCGCTCTCGCGTCATTGAGTCCCGTGACGCCGTGTTCTTCGAGGATGTCTACCCTCGTGACCTGTCTCATGTCCCTCCTCCTTCCTCTCTCTCCTCGTTCCGTCGGCTTGGGGGGTGTGTCTGTTACAGCCTCCGATCTCTGTGCGTCCTCCTCTCCCTCTCACACAGCATCCCATTGTGTCCCCAACATGGACGTTACAAACGTGGACTCCTCGGAGCCCTCGTTCTCTCATGCCCCTTCTGAGTCTGCAGCGTCACAGCCCTCCCTAGACTCGACGTCGTCTGAGCTGTCCTCTAGCAGTCCCGAGTCCCCCTACTCGGTACCCGTTCACGCGCAGTCCCCTGTCCATTCTGCTCCTGACTCATCCCCTGACTTGTCCTCTGAGTCTCCTCCGGTGGTTGACGCCATTGGAAATGAACCACCTCAGGCTGTGGCCTCTGGACCTGAGCCCTACACTCGTGGGGGGAGGCTTCGTGCTCTCCCCCCTTCGCAGCTCCCTCACCCCTCTCGGTCCTCCAATGGGCGCTCTCGCTCCTCTGGGACACCTGCTGAGTCTGTCTCTGTTGACTCGTCCAAAGCTCCTCAGTCCACACAGCGAGTCACGCGCTCTAACGCCTCGTCCTCCACAGCGGGCCCCTCGGTGCGGCCCACCGGCCTTGATGCCCTTGGCCTGTCTGTGAGCGTCGTACATCCCAACTCGGCAGTCGGCTACGCTCTCGTAGCCCATGAGTTTCACAGTGCCCTTAAGACCTCCGTCGCCGGGTACGTTGCAGCATGCTTCGCGGCCTTTGGCCTGTTTGCTCTCCTTCCTGAGCCCACCACTGTCCGGCAAGCTCATGAGGCAGCTGATGCTGACCTCTTGGAGAAGGCCATGCAGGAGGAGCTCACAGCTCTCAGGGAGCATGGGGTCTTTGAGCTTGTGGACCTCCCTATAGGCCGCAAGGCAGTCTCTGCCCGGTGGGTGCTTTGGCGCAAGCTGAAGCTCAATAGGAGAGTCGACCGGTACAAGGCCCACCTCACGGCCAAAGGCTTTTCCCAGATTCCAGGGATTGATTTTGATGAGACCTTTGCACTGGTCGGGAGGTACACCACTGCTCGAGCACTGTTGAGTCTCATCGCCGAGCATGACTGGGAACTGGAGCAGATGGACGTCAACAACGCTTTCCTGCATAGAAAGCTCGACGAGGAGATCTACATGATCCATCCACCGGGCTTTACCGATGGCACAAACAAGGTCTGGCGACTGCGCAAAGCCCTTTACTGGCTCAAGAAGTCACCGCGCTGTTGGAACATGGAGATCTCCTCCACCCTTGAGCGAGGGGGTTACCGTCGCAGCACGGTTGATCCCGCACTCTTCTTGAGTGCCCCCTCAGAGCCATTGGTTGCCACCCTTGTCTACGTCGATGATCTGCTCATTGCCTCACCCAGTCCCGCAGCTGTCCAGTCGGTGAAGAACTTGCTGCAGTCTGCATACAAGATGAAGGACCTACGTCCTGCACGTGTGTTTCTGGGCATGGAGCTTGAGCGTGACCGCCAGCGTCGCACTCTGCACGTGCACCAGGCTGCGTACATCCGCACGCTGGGGGAGCGCTTTGCTCCTTTACTTGCTGACATTCCCACTGCATCCACACCGATGACTCCAGCAGGTCAGTGTCTGCTGAAGTCACTCGATTCAGCTCAGCTCGGGGAGATTGTTGATGTCACCGACTACCTCAGTGTGGTCGGTTCTCTCATGTATCTTGCCACCACCACTCCGGCAAACGTGGCCTTCTCGGTCAACTTCCTAGCCCAGTTCTCTCAACAGCCACGTCAGAAACATCTCGAGGCGACACTTCGTGTGATCCACTACGCGCTGTCCACTGCACGTGTGGGACTGTGCTATCGAGCACAACCCTCTGTGGTGGTAGACGGTTACACAGACAGTGACTGGGCGCATGACACGGATGCCCGTAGCCGCACTAGCTACATCTTTCTCGTTGGTGGGACTGTTGTCTCTTGGAAGAGTGGTAAACAGGGTTGTGTTGCTCGAAGCTCCAGTGAGGCTGAGTATGTGGCACTCGGTGCAGGTACGTGTTAGATTGTGTGGCTGTCCCGCCTGTTGCAACAACTGCGTGTTCCCATCCGCTGCATTACTCTGTGCCGTGACAACCAAAGTGCAAAGGCAATCGCCGAGCACGATGGCATGCATCATTCTCGCACAAAGCACATCAACATTGAGCATCACTTTGTACGTGAGCGTAATGCTGCTGGAGAAGTTCAGGTGGTCTGGGTCGACACTCGTCAACAGCGTGCAGACTTCCTTACCAAAGCTCTCAGCAGTGGCATGTTCAAAGCGGTTGTGCATGCTGTTGGCCTGCTACGCTCACGTGATGCCCCTGGTTCACGTGAGTCCTGTTCGTCTCACGGGTCTGTGACGTGCTCTCTCTCTCTCTCTGTGTGTACGGGATGTTCGTCTGTGGGTCATGGGGGACTGTTGGTTATGGTCGTGACGCACACAAGTGCCCTCTTGTCTCTCCTCACACACCCACATCATCACTGCAGGTGATTAAGCTGGACTGAGGCTCTCTGGTGCAAGAAGGTGACGCAGTATGAGGCGCACAGTGGTGGTGCCACTGTCAAACTGCCGAGTGGTAACCACAGCACCAACCTTGTCACGAGCCTTAGTTTAATGATGACTCTACATGCCGAAATGGGGGATATTTTTGTGGGATTGCATGCCCGTGGTTTGGTTGAATTGTCACACACTTGCATGCACTTAGAGTGGTGAACCGGGTTGCTGATCCTTTGGGGACCACACGTCCGGTTTGTACCGGCGTTTGAGAAATCGCTTGGAGCTCGCTCGCTCCGGGGTCGGGTTCGATCCCCGGGTGGCGTCCGGGCCCCACGTCGAGTGCCTCGTGTGGGTGGCCCGGTCAACCGGCACTTACCACCTCGCTCACTCGTTACTTAACAACTTCTTGTCCCTTATCCACTTGTGTGCAAAAGTGAGCTTGCCCCCCAATCCATGTGAAGTTACTAGTGTGACATCTTGCTAGCCAGTGATTCACAAGGCGGGTGATGGCAAAGCATGAGAGGCGCCATGGATGCGGTAAGCTTTGCCTTAGAATCTTGCCACACTTCACCAAGACAAGTGAGAGGAGGGGGAGCGAGCGAGCCTAGAGCCGGTGAGCACTCACCCACCTCGAGCGACGAGCTCGAGTGGATGAGTGCCGCCATCCGGGGGTCGAGGCCGACCACTCGGAATAAACCGGTGGCGGCTTCTCACCAATGCACGGTTAGAACCGGCACGGTGGCCCCCTGAGGATCAGCACCCGGGAATATGCAACTCCCCCTCCACATGCAAGGCAAGACAATATGAGATAGGGCACGGCAGTGAGAGTGTACGAGCCCAGGTATCTACCGCATCAGTGAGAGTCATGTAGAGAGTCAGAAAGATTCATGCAATGGTCTTGGCGATGCCAAAAGGTATTCCTGGGTCCAGCA
>SZWC01025195.1:0-29720 GCA_023375785.1 Penium margaritaceum
GGAGATCCACCGGAAGGATCCGGTGGATGAGGCACCGAGGGTGCCAAGGCGCGCACTCCCGATAGAGTGTACATCGGACGTTGGTGGATAAATCCACCCGGTGGATAAATCCACCAGACGTTCCGGTCATTCAGCCAATGTTTTGCCGGAGTGAGAGAGATCCTTGGGGAGCTGTCCGGTTGATGATTCACCAGAGTGTGCTGAGTGAGAGGGATCACAGCAGATTGACGATGCACCACCAAAACTACCGCGATGCAGTGGGAGGTAGCGAAAAGCAGGGAAGCGCTTCGACGCAAGCACCGGTCAATGGATCGGCATGACGTTGTGCATGCTGGCTACATCAATGGAGCCGACCACCATGCAAGAGGTGCTTTCACGGCCGGAAAGGGATCAATGGGATACAGCCATCAAATCGGAGCTGGCGTCCATCACGAAAAATGATACGTGGGAGCTGGTTGACAGGCCGAAAGATGCCAAGGTCATCGGCTCAAATTGGGGTTTTAAGGCCAAGTTCACAAAGGAAGGTGTGGTTGACAAATACAAGGCGCGGCTGGTGGTGAAGGGATACACAAAGCGTAAGGGTGAGCACTACGATGAGAATTTTGCTCCTTTCGCCAAATTCACAAGCATCCGGGTGATCCTTGTGGTGGCGGCCGCGAAGGACATGGAGCTCCACCAAATGGATGTAATGATGCCATTCCTCAATGGCATTATAGACAAAGAGATACAGTAGGAGGTGCCAGAGGGGATGGAGGCGCCGGAGGACAAGGTTTGTGAGTTGTGAAAGTCCTTGTACGGGCAAAAACAATCGCCCAGATGCTAGTACCAACAGATGGACAGCCTCATGGCGCAACTCGGGTTCAAGCGCTATGAGGTTGATCACAGCGTGTACGTACGGAGCGACAAACAGCTCCATCAGATTGTTGCACTCTACGCGGACGACCTGATTTTGTGCTCGACGGATCTGTCAAGCTTACAACGGTTGAAAGAGCAGCTAAGAAGCAGATTCCACATGTCGGACATGGGGGAGCTGGAGTACTACCTTGGGGTGAGCGTCATACGGAACCGGAGGGCGCACATGCTTGAGTTGGGGTAGGCCAAATACGTGGCTGAGGTGCTAAAGCGGTATGGCATGGAGGACTGCAAACCAATTGGCAGTCCGCTCTCAATGACCTGTGAAATGAGTGCGGTAATGGTGCCACAAACAAAAGAAGAGTGGGAGGATAGGGCAAGGGTTCCCTACCAATGAGCGGTGGGCAGCCTCATGTACGCCATGGTGGCGACTCGACCGGACTTGGCCTACGAGGTTGGCCAAGTGAGCAAGTACGTGGCCGATCCAGGGCCACTACACTGGTAGGCGGTCAAGCGCATCCTCCACTACCTGTTGGCAACGCGACATGCGTGCTTGAGGTTCAACGGCAAGGGGTGGGCGGACCCTTTGCGTCCGGTCTGCTATACGGATGCAGACTGCGCTGGCGATGTGGACAAGAGGAAGTCCACATCCGGCTACGTGTTCTTCCTCGCTGGTGTAACAATCTCGTAGTGCAGCAGGTGTTGTTCTTTTATGCCCCGTGACCACTGCCATGGCTTAATGGACAGGCTGGGCATGCATTGCTCCCTTGGAGTAAGTTCCCCAAGACCTTGTTCGTGGTTCACGTCCAACCGAGGCACCAGAAGTGTAGCGCAATGGATAGCATGTTGGACTTAGGGACAACAGGTCCTACGGTCAAGCCTTGATGTGCACAGGAAGGTTTTTGACCTTCCTGTACAGGGGAAGCTTCTTAGACATTTCTCCATGCATGAGGAGGATGTGCCACTTGGCGGTCAGTGGATGCGCCAATTGGCAAGCTGGTGAGGTGGTGTGGAGTGGTCACCCCAAAAGTGCCACTATCCACACACCTTAGAAGCCACGCCTAGGACTATATGTAGTAGGCTCATTCCTCATTTTAACTACACAATCTAGCCTTAGATGCTCCTCACAGAGTTGTCCAACTAAGGAACAACATAAAGAAGATACTGGTTGGTCTAAGCCGCAGGAGTTAGTCTTTGACTAGCACCTCGCGCGAAAGTGACCAAGTGGACACAGTTGCTAGTAAGTGATTGCCTAGGAACTGCTCAATGTGGAACCGTGATCCTGAGGGTGATATCTTCTCCTAGCTAAAATGCTAGGAGCAGACGGCATGTGCTATTGTGTCGGCTCTGTTTTCTAGTCCGTTTGCCTCAAGCCGGTTGACAAAGGGTTATGGGTCCACACTAACCAGTTGTAAGGCACGCTTCGCTCAACTCTGGTACTCTCTCTCTAGGTGCGCACGTCAGCTTCATCAGCTCCATTAGCTCCATCTGGTTCATCAGTTTGAACGGCTGAACTTGCACCTAGCACACAGGGACCAAGGACGAGCTCTGCCCTTGGAGGCACGACCCTTCGATCCCAACCAGGACAAGCTCTGTCCTTGGAGGCAAGACCTTCGGTGTGCTACTGTGATCTGTCTTCTCTGTTTGCAGGTTAACATCGACTGGAGGGGTAGTCAATGGAGCTGTACCTTTAAACTGGTAGCAGACGTCACCTAATGTCAGCCTACATCCGCCTCAACGTAGTAGAGACGCAGATTGCAGAAAAGGGCAGCTAAAATGGCTGGCCCATCAGGAGCAGTGAGGGCTCCTGCAGGGCAGTCCTCAAATACAACAGGGGCTGCCGTAGGGCAGTCCTCAAACTCAACAGTGGCTACCACAGGTCAGACCACTGGAGAAACCGTGAGTGCTACCGCACTGTCGCAAGGTCTCAGATCTTTGGGAGGAATCCCAGTCTTTGGGGGGAACGACTTTTCGCTCTGGAGATGGCAGTTTTAAGTGGCATTGAAAGTGCACGGCTTCATCAAGCTTCTAAAGGGAGAGGAGCAGGTTCCTGTGGTGGACTCACCGGAGCACGAGACATGGATGGAACGAAATGATATTGTCATGTCGTTCCTGAGCAACACGATTGCTAAGAAGTATGTTCCCATTATTGCCAGGGTACACGCAAGCTTCCGAAGCTTACGACAAGATCAAGCACGTGCACCAATCCACCTCCCTTGTAAGTAGATTACTCATCCTAGTACACCTGATCAGCATGTGGGTGAATGAGGGCGAATCAACCCCCGATTTCCTGTAGGAGTTTGAAGGACTCCTTGGCGAGGCTCGCCAGGTGAATTGGGACCTTGAAAAAAACATGCACGCCATGATCCTCCTCATGGCGCTACCAGAGAGTTGGAGCCCAATGATCACCGTCATGGGCGGTTGGAAGGAGGATGACCTGACGTACATGGAAGTATCCGAGTATGTACGGAACAAGGCCATGCACCGTAGCGGAAGTGAGGCTAATTTCTCAGCCTATGCCGCACGCTACGGTGGCCGCGGGAGCAAAGGGTTAGCCTCTGGTCAGAAAGGTGGCAGCGAAAGCGGTGGCGGTGAAGGCAACAATGGCAGCAAGGATCCCAAGAGATAGGAAAAACTGCCGCAACTGCGGCAAACCTGGGCACTGGGCAAGAGAGTGCAGGTTGCCAAAGAAGGAAGATGGCGGAAGCGGTGGGAACAAAGGCAGCAAAAAGGGTGGCAAAGAAGCCACCAACATGATAGCACAGAGCACGCCTCCGGCAAAAGGAGCGGCGCTGCTCAGGCCAGGAGCTTTCAGGCTCGACTCCGGCACCGACCATCACTCCAGCAATGACCAGGCTGGATTTGTCTCCATCCGTCCCACCAAGCGGCGGTTAAGATGTGCAAACGGTAGCGTTGTGAACGCAAAGGGTGTGGGAGACAAGCTGGTGAGGATCAGCCTCAATGGTGCAGAGAAGGATCAGACGTGGTCTACATGCCCTTGTTTGCGGCAAATCTCTTGTCCGTGTAAAAAACAACGGACAACAACGTGACGGTGGTGTTGACGCAGAAGAAGGCGGTCATCGCCAGGAACGAGGACATCAAGGTCCTCTATGCTAACAAAGATCTCGTGGCACAGGTCCTACGGGTTGACGGGCTCTACGTATTGCAGACAACGGCAACAAAGAGCTCGGGAGGCGAGGGTCATGCGGGTGCGGGGGAGGTAGTGGTCTGGACACCGACGCAGGAGAGCACACCTAAAAAAACTGAAAAAGTATCCTCTGCCGCAAAGGACGAAGACGCTGATCTGTGGCATAGACGCTTTGGGCATGTTGTAAACAGCACCCTCCAAGTCATCCAGTAACAACAGCTGGTCCGCGGCATGGATAGTTGCAAGAAGGATGCGGTTGGGTGTGGCAGCCTGTGTGAACCTTGCCTGCAAGGCAAGACCAAGTGAACACGCTTAGAGCGCAACGGTCGTCACGCAGAATCAGCCCTTGACCTGATTCACACCGGTGTGTGTGGACCCTTTTGCATGGCGTCAAACAGTGGTAGCAAGAATTTTCTGACCTTCATCGACGACCACAGCTGCAAGGTGTGGATCTTCTTCCTCAAAACCAAGGGAGAGGTCAGAGAAAAGATGCAAGAGTTTTCGCCATGGTGGAGCGGCAGATTGGAAAGAAAGTCAAAGCAATACGAAGCGACAACGGCGAAGAGTATGAAGCATGTAAGGGCTGGTTGCGGCAACAGGGGATCAACCACCTGCCCACAACTCCCTACACACCACAAAGCAATGGTGTGGCCGAGCAGACGAATCAGACCATCCTCAGCATGGTGCGCAGCATGCTCTTCGATGGAAAACTTTCACCACGCTTTTTGGTGGAAGCGGCAAGAACGGTATGCTACATTGTCAATCTGACTCCTACGGCTGCTCTAGGCAGGTGCGGCAAGAAAAAGGGCAAGGAATAGATGATGCCACAAGAAGTATGGTTAGGGAAGAAGCCGGATGCATCACACCTCAAAGTCTTCGAATGCACCGCATGGGCAAAGGTCCAGGCGGGAGAGGGTGGCGGCAAGCTAGATGCAAGAGCACGAAAGTGCGTGATGGTGGGCTGTGAGACAGCCCACAAGACCTACCGCCTGTGGGACTTGGCAGCAAGAAGACTCATCACCAGCCGGGACGTGACCTTTGACGAGAGGAAACCAGGCAAGGAAGAGGTGCTTGATCCCACACAAGCTCCAAAACAGGGAGAGTGGTTGGTGCACCTGGAGTCAGGAGATCAAGCTCTCAAAAAATGGCAAGTGGCGCCAGTGCAGCAGGCCATGAAGAAGAGTGGTATGGCAGGGAGAGCGGCTGTGCAGGCTAACGCTGCGGCGAGCTCCGACACATAGTCGGAGACGCCCGAGGCCTCTGAAACCAGCTCGGAGGCCAGTGGCTCTTCAAAAGAAGAAAACTGAACTTCAGGGCAACCAGCAGCACAGGAGCAACAGCATTGCGAAGTTGCACCAGCAATGTAGCGTTGCAGCACACGACACAGAAAAAAACTCCAAAGTACGACACTGACACTGGAAGCTGGATTGGGTTGAGCTAGTCCTGTTTGGCTGAGGGGGAGCCGCTCACTGTGGCTGAGGTGCTGGCAAGGCCCGATGCGGCCAAGTGGAAGGAGGCGGTGGACAGCGAGCTTGCGTCCATCAAAGAAAATGGCACATGGATGCTGGTGGACAGACCCGCTAATGCTCACGTGGTGGGCTCAAAGTGGGTGCTCAGGTTGAAGCGAAAGCAAGATGATAGCATCGATAAGTACAAGGCAAGGGTCGTGGCGAAAGGATTCTCACAGTGCGCAGGGTCTGAGTACGATGAGACCTTTGCACCGGTTGTCATGTTTGCCTCCCTCATGTCCCTGCTTCCCGTCGCTGCCACCAATGACCTTGTGATCCACCAGATGGATGTGAAGACAGCCTTCCTTTATGGGAAGCTCAACAAGGAGTGCCAATGGAGGTACCGGGAGGTGTCAAAGCACCCTTGGGTAAGGTGTGCAAGCTGGTGAAGGCATTGTACGGGCTGAAACAGGCCCCACGGATCTGGTACAAGGAGATGGATAGCTTCATGGCTGAGATCTCCTTCGTGCACTACAAGAATGATCCCATCGTCTATGTGCGGAAGGACGAACGTGGCTTGTTGCTCATGGCGTTGTATGTGGACGATCTTATCATGTGTTCTTCCTCGCAAGAGGCCCTTACGAACCTCAAGAAAAATCTGGCCAGCAGGTTCAAGATGAAGGACATGGGACCCCTCGAGTACTACCTCGGTATTGCTGTTCACCGCAAGCGCAAAGCAGGCACCATTAAGCTCAACCAAACCAAGTACATCATGCATTTCTTGAAGCGCTACAACATGGAGGACTACAAACCCGTCATTACCCCCATGCCCTCCGACTGCAAGCTCTCCTCCTCCATGTCACCAAGCAACGAGGCAGACCGGCGGAAGATGCAAAAAATTCTGTACCAGTCCGCCGTTGGGAGCCTCATGTATGCAATGGTGGGAACGCGACCTGACATTTCTTATGCGGTGGGCCAGGTGAGCAGGTTTGTGGCAATCCCCGGGCCAGAACATTGGCTGGCCTAGAAGCAGATTTTTTGCAACCTCAAAAAGACTCTTCACATGGGACTTTGGTTTGGAGGTCTAGAAGGATCAGACTCGCTGCAACGGACATGCTACAGTGACGCGGACTGGGGAGGGCGGATTGACGACAGGAAGTCCACCTCATGGTTTGTCTGTCTTCTCAACGGTGGTGCGGTCTCGTGGGAAAGCAGGAAGCAGGACTGCATATCGCTCTCTACTGCGGAGGCAGAGTACATCGCACTCTCTGAATTGTGCAAGGGAACACAGTGGCTTTGCAGTTTGCTTGATGAGATCAAGGTACCACAAGAGGAAGCAATGGTCATCCGCATCCAAAACCAAAGTGCCATTGCTATGGCAGAGAACGACTTGATCTCCTGGCGTACAAAGCACATCGACATTCGGTACCACTACTCACGTGACCTTGTCGCCAAGGGTGTTGTGGAACTGGAGCACGTCGCAACCAAGAAAAAACTTGTAGACTTCTTGACAAAGCTGCTAGACAGCGACTTGCATGTTGCAAGTGCTTGAGGAGTCGGCATGGTGGATGCAAGAGATGAGAACTAAAGACCAAGAAAGCTGACGTGCACAAACACAACACAGAGCTAAGGGTTCATGCAGAAGAAAACTACCACAGCAGGTGGCCTAAGGTGCAAGGGAGAGATTGTTTCCATGGCCAGTGCTATGGCTTAACGGACAGGTTGGACATGCATTGCTCCCTTGGAGTAAGTCCCCCAAAACCTTGTTCGTGGTTCAAGTCCAAGCGAGACAACAGAAGCATAGCGCAACGGATAGCATGTTGGACTTAGGGACAACATGTCCTACAATCAAGCCTTGATGTACGCATGAAGGTTTTTGACCTTCCTACAGAAGGGAAGTTTCTTAGACATTTCTCCATGCATGAGGAGGATGTGCCACTTGGCGGTCAGCGGATGCGCGAGCTGGTGAGGTGGTGTGGAGTGGCCACCCCAAAAGTGCCACTACCCACATACCTTAGAAGCCAGACCTAGGACTATCTGTAGTAGGATCATTCCTCATTCTGATTGCACAATGTGGCCTTAGATGCTCCTCATAGAGTTGTCCAATTCAGGAACAGTATAAAGAAGACACTGGTTGGTCTAAGCCCGAGGCGTTAGTATTTGACTAGCACCTTACGCGAAAGTGTCCAAGTGTTAAGTGGACACAATTTCTAGCAAGTGATTGCCTAGGAACTGCTCAATGTGGAACCGTGATCCTGAGGGTGATATTTTCTCCTAGCTGAAGTGCTAGGAGCGGACGGCATGTGCTATTGTGTCGGCTCTGTTTTCTAGTCCGTTTGCCTCAGGCCGGTTGACAGCAGGAAGCAGGACTGCATCGCCACCTCCATAGTGGAAGCAGAGTATATCGCACTGGCCGAGGAATTCAAGGAGGCATTGTGGCTCCGCAGGTTACTGGGGGAGCTGGGCTTGCCGCAGCAGGAGCCTACGGTGGTGCAAGAGGACAACACCGGCTCAATCTCGCTGACCAACAACCTGATGGAGCACATGAGGATGAAGCACATTGACATGCGCTATCACTACGCATGGGACATGCTTCAAAAGGGGCAGATGGTGCTACAACACTGTAGCACGCATAACATGCTTGCGAATTACTTGACCAAAGTGCAACCCATGGACTGGCACGCATTGAGCGTGGTCGGGCTTGGGATGACCAGCTATGATGCGCTGGACGACCAGTGGAAGATGAGTGAGAGCAAGCAGGTGCAGTGGGCATGGCAGGTGTAAGGGGGATCATGTTGAAGATTTGCCCCTCTGCATGCCCAAGTGCGGCACCGGGAGGTGCCGACAAGCCACCAGAGAGAGGAAATTCCCCTTCGTTGGATATGGCGAGTTGAGGATTGCTCGGATTTCAAACTGGAGGATTGCCCTTGAAAGCTGAAAATTCGCTGCATCTGGTGTTTCGTTGGAATCGGACTAGTAACGAGGGAGATATGGGTTCCCAAAGATGGGGTGTGCACGGAGGCTCTGGGAGCCGGCTGTGGTTTGACTGCTGGTGAATGATTGACCGGAACGAGTAACCAAATTCCACCTGGGGATTTTGCCCCGGAAAGACTGCCGAGGCGTCTCGTGGATGATCCGCCGGATTTTAGGAGAGTATTTTTGTTACTGAGGGACTTGGCCAAAATCATGGCTCGGAGTCCGAAACTCAGTAGTATAGTTTGTTACTCGGGGACTTCGTCAAAATTCTGACTGTAGGTCTACGAACAGGTTTCAACCCACGTCAGTCCCCAATACCAAACACGATGATTAATGCATCAAAATGGACGTCAAAGGCACGAGGGGCACTGTCGCTACACGTAGGGAGATCTGCGCCTCCGAAATGGCGTTTTGATGGGTCATTGATGTGTGAGGGTGCCTCGGCGGGCGAAGTGGTGTGCGTTGCTGACTGAGCGGCTAGTTTGCGGTGCGGCACTTTGGCTAGCGTAGCGGGAGCTACGATGATCCGAATCACGCACAGTTTGGTTTGTTGGAGAGCTCATAACTAGCCCTACAAATGTTTAGAACATGTCCATGTTCAAAAACTAATGCCAAATCGCGATCTTCCCTTCGCAAAAGTGACTTTCTTACAACTTTCTTCCACTCCCAGAAACATAACGTGAGGCAACCAGAAAGCTCACGCTTGGACTTAGAACCACTGCACAAAACAAGCTGTGAACACTGAAGGCTCGTCAGGCTACGTTGGAACTGTACCCTACTTTCTGACAGGGTCTATCGTAGCCAACCATCCATAATAAGAGGCAGATATCTCACCCTCTTGCGTGGCTATCTCCTCAGCAAGAACCCAAGGTAATATAGCCACACGGGTGCCAAAGCAAAAATGCCCACGCGAGGCTTGATCTGAAAAAACAAAAGAAAATCAAGATGTGGTCCAACTTGCCCAGAACCCAAATGAGGTCCTCCCAGTGTCTGCGGAAAAAAAAATGGGGGTCAAGTCAAGTCGACGTCAACGTTGACTTTGATCAACTTAGCAACTCCGACTTAATCCCCTAATGTTGGAAGTCGAAGTAAACATGGGCTTGACGGTGATGTCGTCCCCAACGACGATCCTGTTTGCAACAAAATCCGCAAGCGATTTGTAGACCGGTCAGGGATGTGGGCCCATAACCCTTTTTCAGAAACTGGGATGCAGTTCCAACGTGGCCTGACGGGTCTTCTACACTTCACGGCTACTTTTGTGCGAGTTCTGAGTCTAATTTTGAGCTTTCTATTCGCCTGACGCTATGTTTCTGGGAGTAGAAGACATAAATGGGACAGTCACTTTTGCGAAGGGAATAACACGATTTTATACTTGTTTTTGAACATGAACATGATCTGATCATTTGTAGGGATAGTCATGAGCTCTCCAACACACTAAACTGTGCAGAATTTGGGTCACAGTAGCTCCCGCTACGTCAGCCAGAGCGCAGTACCCAAAACCAGCCGCTCAGTCGGCGGTGCGCACCAAGTCGCCCGCCAAGGCGCACTCATACATCAAGGACCCATCAAAACGCCATTCCAGAGGGGCAGATGTCCCTACGCATGGTGGTGGTGCCCCTTGCGCCTTTGGGGTCTGTTTCGATGAGTTAATCATCATGTTTGGTCATGAGGATCGCTGTGGTTCAAAACTTGTTCGCGGACTTGCAGTCAGAGTTTTGACTGTCCGTGAGTAACAAACTGTACTTCTAAGTTTCGGACTCCGAACCAGGATTTTGGCTCAGTCCCTCAGCAACAAAACTGTACTACTGAAATCTGGTGAATCATCCACTGGACGCCTTGGCAGTCCTGATGGAGCAAAATCCCTGGATAGAATTTTGTGACTCGTTCCGGTCAATTATTCACCGGCAGTCGAACCACGGCCTGCTCCCAGAGCCGCCACACACACGCCAACTTTGGAAGCCCAGATCTCCCTCGTTACTTGTTTGATTCCGGTGAAACAACTTCCATCGGATTTAGTGACTTTTCAAATTCTAGGGGCAATCCTCTATTTTAGGATCATAGAAATCCTTGAGTCACCAGATCAATCGGCGAGGAATTTCCTCTCCCTGGCGGCTTGTCAGCGCCTCCCGACGCCGCATTTGGACATGCAGAGCGCCAAACCTTCAACACCAAGGACATCATCGTGGAGCATCATTTGTTTTGTGAGTGCATCACTGCTGGCATTGTCCAGGTTGCTTGGCTGGACACANCTGGACGCCTTGGCAGTCCTGATGGAGCAAAATCCCTGGATAGAATTTTGTGACTCGTTCCGGTCAATTATTCACCGGCAGTCGAACCACGGCCTGCTCCCAGAGCCGCCACACACACGCCAACTTTGGAAGCCCAGATCTCCCTCGTTACTTGTTTGATTCCGGTGAAACAACTTCCATCGGATTTAGTGACTTGTCAAATTTTAGGGGCAATCCTCTATTTTAGGATCATAGAAATCCTTGAGTCACCAGATCAATCGGTGAGGAATTTCCTCTCCCTGGCGGCTTGTCAGCGCCTCCCGACGCCGCATTTGGACATGCAGAGGGCCAAACCTTCAACACCAAGGACATCATCGTGGAGCATCATTTGTTTTGTGAGTGCATCACTGCTGGCATTGTCCAGGTTGCTTGGCTGGACACACGGTCACAGATGGCTGACTTCCTCTCTAGGATCCCATGTCTTCAAGTGTGATGTTCACGCCGTTGTTCATTCATGTCTCCATGACTGTGGATGATGTGTGCTTCTTGTCTTTCTGTCTGTTCTTCACCACAGCACTTATGCAGCCTCGTGTGTGACATCTTGTCAGGAATGTGTCCCGGCATGCTCTGATCCACCTAAGTGTCCACGGCTGCTCAGTGCAAAGAGAATTCCAAGGGAGGTGTGTGCTTTGGATCGCCACAACACCAAGGGAGCAGAATTCTGGCAGAATGCAGGTTGCGGAAACTCAGAAAGACTGAATACCGTGAATAGTTAGTTATTCTGGTAAGATTACATCACATTCTTATATCTTGTAATCTGAGCTTTCCAATGCATCCAAGCACGCCCAGAACGGAGCAATAGAGCCCCTGCTACGGCCGTTGGAGCAACCTATGGTGGAGCCGTCCACCATGCCCACAAACGGGAGTGACAGGAGGCGCTTTGACGGTGGCCTGTCGAAGGGCCCTTCCTGGCCCTCCAACATGGGGGAGAGCTCACCCTGGTCCAGGAGACCTCCCACGTCCCTTCCTTTATAGCCCACGTGCCTTTGTAACTCATTGAAGTCGAACTTGGACCACTGGTGGTGGATTTATCCCGTCACTAATGACGGAACCCAGATTCCACCCACCTACCATCCAAACTTTGGATGAGGCTAGCTTTCTGAATTCTCAACAAAATCGAGCAACTGAAAGCTCGAAACCGCATGGAAAAATCCAAGGAGCTCAAATCTGCAATCAGATCAGAAATCCAACCACTCTCTTGTGGTCGAACCAGGAAAACAGCAAACGGCATCCATGGCAGGGGCACTTCTGAACAATCTCCCCCATGCACCCTCCATGCCGGATGCCTCATGCTCACTCTCGATCGTCTGCTCCTGTGCCTTCAAGGCCTTCACAACTTTTCAACCCTAGCCCTGCAAGGATGATGACGTTCCGATCCTGGGGCTGTGCCTTCGTTAGGCAATCCGCGAGCATGTGCTTCGTGCTGCAATGCTGCAACACAACCTGTCCCTTCTCCACCATGTCGCACGCATAGTGGTAGTGCATGTCGATGTGCTTTGTGCTCCTGTGCTGCGTCGGGTTATTGGTTAGCAAGATGGAGCCGGTGTTGTTCTCCTGAACCACCGTAGGCTCTTGCTGTGGCACGCCCAGCTCCCGCAGCAACCTGCGGAGCCACAGTGCTTCCTTGACCGCCTCGGCAAGAGCGACGTACTCCGCCTCCAGTGTGGAGGTGGCGATGCAGTCCTGCTTCCTGCTGCACCACGAGACCGCTGCACCTGCGAGGAAGAATACGGAGCCAGAATTGGACTTCCTCTTGTCCACATCGCCGGCGTAGTCCGAGTTAGTGTAGCAGATCAGCCACGAAGGGACTGACCTCCCCTTTCCGTCGTATTTTACGCGCGCGTGCCGCGTTGCCTGTAAGTATCGGAGGATGCGCTTTGCCGCCTGCCAGTGTAGTGGCCCAGGGTTGGCCACATACCTCCTCACCTGACCCACCGCATAGGCCAAGTCCGGCCGAGCCGCCACCTTGGCATACATCAGGCTGCCCACCACAGATTGGCAGGGAACCTATAGCATGTCCTCCTCCTCCTCTTTAGTTTGCAGGTTATCGCCGCACTTAGCTCACAGCTTGTGGAGACCAGACTGCTCACTGGTTTGTAATCCTCCATGCCGTACCGCTTCAGGACCTTGGCCACGTACTTGGCCTGTCCCAGCTCAAGTGTGCGCGCCCTTCGGTTCCGCATTATGCTCACCCCGAGGTAGTACTGCAGCTCCCCCATGTCCGTCATCTTAAATCTGCTGCTCAGTTGCTCCTTGAGCAGCTGCAAATCCGCTAGATTTGATGAGCACAGGATCAGATCGTCTATGTAGAGTGCGACAATCTGATGGAGTTCTTTACTGCACCGCACGTATAAGCCATGGTCTGATTCACAGCGCTTGAAACCGAGCTCCGCCATGTAGTTGTCCATCTGTTGGTACCAGCACCTAGGCGCCTGTTTTAGCCCGTACAAGGCCTTCCGCAGCTTGCACACCTTGCCCTCCGGCACATCCACCCCCTCCGGCACCTCAAGGTTTATCTCCTTGTCGATGATGCAGTTCAGGAATTCTGCCTTGACATCCATTTGGTGGATTTACATATCCTTTGCGGCTGCAACCGCGAGGATTGTCTGGATGCTTGTGAACTTGGCGACGGGCACGAACGTCTCATCGTAGTGTTCGCCTTTCCGCTGCACGTAACCCTTCGCGACCAGCCGTGCCTTATACTTCTCCACCTTGCTGTCCTTGGTGAGATTCACCTTGAACACCCACTTGGAGCTGATCACCTTCGCCCCCTCAGGCCGATCCACCAGTTCCCAAGTGCCGTTCTTAGCAAGAGACGCAAGTTCAGATTTTATCGCTTCACCCCACTGCTGCCCATCAGGCCGTGCAAGCGCCTCTTGCACGGTTTTCAGTTCCATTACGGCTGACATCATGCACCACACCATGCCGACCCAGCGGCCCGTGCTTGCGTCGTACCGCTTCGCCGCATTCCGTTGCCTCCGACTGCGACGTGGTGACCTTGGCGATGCTAGCTGCTGGTCCTGCTGCTGCTCTGCTCTAACGTTGTCCTCGGCTGCGGGCTCCCGCGCGTTGGTTGCTGCGTCCTGCGCTCCAGTGACACCTGCACCTGCTGCATTGCCCTGCTGTGCTCCAACACCGTTGTCCTCCATGGCATCGACTTCTGCAGCCGTCAGCTCCTCCTCACGTTCAAGGAATTGGAACCACTCCCCCTGCTTTGGAGATTGTGTTGCGTCGATGTTGTTGCTTCTGCTGTAGTAGCTTTGTTGCTCATCAAAGGTGACTTCGTGGCTGGTAATGACGTCCTGCGCTTGTGGGTCAAAGAGGCGGTACGCCTTGAGTGCACTCTTGTACCCGACAAACGCGTACGCCTTTGCACGCGGGTCCAGTTTGGAGTCTTTTCTTTGTGTGGCCTGCACCAACGCGTGCGCCTTGCACCCAAATGCCTTCAGGTGCGCCATGCTTGGTTTGCGTCCGCTCCAGGCCTCCTACGGTGTCTTCCAGCCGCCTTTCCCTTTCAGCACTGCCGTTGGGGTGAGGTTGGTGATGTAGCACGTTGTAGTCACAGCCTCGGCCCACAGGCTCCGTGGCACTTTAGCATCCACGAGCATCGTCCGTGCCATGGTGAGTAGCGTCTGGTTCGCACGTTCCGCCACGCCATTAGACTGAGGCGTGTATGGAGTGGTCGGCTGCCACTCAATCCCTTGCTCCTTCAGCCACCCTCCATAGCCCATGTACTCGCCGACATTGTCGCTACGTAGCGCTCTGACCTTGTGGCCAGTCTGCCTCCACCGCTGCGACATACTTCTTCAGCCGGTCCAGCACCTCGCTCTTCTGCTTCAGAAAGTAGACGTAGAGTTTTCTGCTACAATCGTCGACNTGGGGTGAGGTTGGTGATGTAGCACGTTGTAGTCACAGCCTCGGCCCACAGGCTCCGTGGCACTTTAGCATCCACGAGCATCGTCCGTGCCATGGTGAGTAGCGTCTGGTTTGCACGTTCCGCCACGCCATTAGACTGAGGCGTGTACGGAGTGGTCGGCTGCCACTCAATCCCTTGCTCCTTCAGCCACCCTCCATAGCCCATGTACTCGCCGACATTGTCGCTACGTAGCGCTCTGACCTTGTGGCCAGTCTGCCTCCACCGCTGCGACATACTTCTTCAGCCGGTCCAGCACCTCGCTCTTCTGCTTCAGAAAGTAGACGTAGAGTTTTCTGCTACAATCGTCGACAAAGGTGACGAAGTACCGCGCGCCCCCAATGGACGGCGTCTTGATGGGTCCGCACACATCATTGTGTATGACCTCAAGCAGGTTCTTGGCCCATCGCTGTCCGTCTTCAAATAGCTTATGCTTCGCCTTGCCCACGATGCAAGGCCCGCACTTGTGCTCTTCGGAATCTGCTACTGCGTCTGTAGCACTAGTGATGTTGAGGCCGCGAACCATGTCGCGCTTTGCCATCTTTTGCACGACTGTGGACAACGAGTACCCCAGCCGCCGATGCCATAGCTGCAGGTCTGCTCCCCCGCCTTTTCCGAGGTTGACGGCGCATGCTTGCAAATCTGCTGTGTCTGCTGTTGAGGGGATGACCTTTGTCTCAACAATATAGAGACCTCCCTCACGCTTTGCTTCGAGCACGACCTCACCGCCGCCGTCCATCTGCACGACTGCACCTTTCCCGTGGAAGAGTACTTCATACCCCTTATCTGTCACGCGGTTCACACTTCAAATGTCAGCCAGGCTGGGGACATGTTGCACGTTTTGGATATGACACTACGCCTTTTCACCACCAACCACCACCTCCACATCTACATCACCTTGGCCAGTCGCCGGTTCGACCTTGTCGTTCGCGACCACCATCGATTTGGCAGACTTGGTGTAGTTGATGAACTCCACCTTCTCGCCTTGGGTATGCTCCTCCGCACCTGAGTCGAGGCACCGCCGGTTGGCGCCCTTCAAGTCATGGTTCTTCGTGTCGTTGAGGAGCGCCTTCTTGCCTTAAGTGCCTTTGCCGCCAGCCTGCGCCTCCTCCGCACACTCCTTGGCCCAATGGCCCTCCTTGCCACAATTATGGCACGCACACCTCTTGGCGCCCTTCTTGCCACCGCCCTTACCACTGCCTCGCTTGCCGCTACTGTTGCCACCCTGCGTTTTGGTGACCAGGGCAGTTGAGGATGAGGAGGTCTCGCCACCCCTCCGACGGTGCACCTCATTGCGGATGTACTCAACGACTGCGCCGTAGGTGAGTTTAGCCTCCTCACAACCTCCCAACACGGTGATGAGAGGGCTCCAATTGTCAGGTAGAGCCATGAGGAGTGCCATTGTCTGCATCTTCATGTCAATCTTCCACCCCACATCATTGCTTCATGAGGCAAGATACTCGATCTGTTGCATGGCAGAAATGACGTCCTCACCCTCCTTGATCCTCACCGTCAAGAGTTGCTTTATTGCGAAGATCTTGTTGGCTAGGGATGTTGATTGGTGGATGGAGCAAAGCTTCTTCCACGCATAAGCTGCCAGGTTGCAGCCTTGGATGCAGCCCCACTGACATTCATGCAGCGCCGACAATAGGAGCATCAGCGCCTCCATGTTCTTCCTCGCGAAGGTTGTCTTCTCCTCGTCCATTGCGCTCGCATCTTGAACCTCCGTGCCCTTCATGGGCTCCAGCAGTCCCTTGTGGACGAGGTAGATCTCAAAATGCCGCCGTCACAGCCCAAAACCAAGTGCGGCCCATGTAATTTTGGATGGGCGAGGACTCTGCCTTCTGTGCCATGTTGAACTTCTGCGACGGACACTCTCAAACTGCAATAGCGAAGTCACCCGCAGTGACACTCCCGTACGTTGCGGAAGCCATGAACATCTTAGCAGGTAGATCAGGGCTGTGGGCCCATATCCCTTTGTCAGGAATGTGTCCTGGCGTGCTCTGATCCACGTTAGTGTCCACAGCTGCTCAGTGCAAAGAGACTTCCAAGGGAGGTGTGTGCTTTGGATCGCCACAACACCAAGGGGGCAAAATTCTGGCAGAATGCAGGTTGCGGAAACTCAGAAAGGCTAAAGACCATTAATGGTTAGTTATTTTGGTAAGATTACATCAGATTCTTACAGCCTGTGATCTTAGCCTTCCAACGCATCCAAGCACGTCCAGAACGGAGCAGTAGAGCCCCTGCTACGGCCGTTGGAGTAACCCATGGTGGAGCCGCCCACGATGCCCACAAACGGGAGTGACGGGAGGCGCTTCGACGGTGGCCTGTCGAAGTGCCCGTTTTGGCCCTCCAACATGGGGGGAGGCTCACCCTCGTCCATGAGACCTCCCACGTTCCTTTCTTCATGGACCACGTGTCTTTGGAGCTCATTGAAGTCGAACTTGGACCACTGGTGGTGGATTTATCCCATCACTAATGACGGAACCCAGATTCCACCCACCTACCACCCGAACTTCGGATGGGGCTAGCTTTCTGAATTCTCAACCAAATCGAGCAACTGAAAGCTCGAAACCACATGCAAAAATCCAAGGAGCTCAAATCTGCAACCAGATCGGATATCTAACGACTCTATTATGGTCGAACCAGGAAAACAACAAACGGCATCCATGGCAGGGGCACTTTTTAACACATCTCATGTGTATTTGCGGGTTGACTGACTACGGGTCATGGGGGAGTGTTGATGTTGTGTCTAGTTCCTGGCCTCTCACTTCTAGTATGGCCTGGGGATTCCTCATTCAAGACTGCCACAGTCGTCGGCACCAGTCTCAATAGGCATTCACCAAGCTCTCCAGGGAGGCCCCCTCGGATAACCTGATGATCTCCTATCTCCTCACATGACCATTGTGTTAGGATGTAGAAGAGGCTAGACCGTGTACACTCTGGTTGCCTTGGTGTGCCTCATGTTGTTTGCTTGTGGGTTTTTGGAGAAGCTGCATATTTCCCATGTACTGATCCTTGAGGGGCCACCACGTCGACCGTTGGTAAATGAGCAACCACCCTCAGTTCATGGGGAGAGGTCAGGCTCAATCCCAGGATGGGGGTGCAATCTCGCTCGGCGCAAGGTGTGTGCTTACCGGCGCTTACATGTCTGCTCCCCATCCCCAACTTATTGTCTTCATTGTCTCAACTCTTCCAAGAGATAGCAGTTACACTAACAAGGAAGATGTAACCAGTGCGGCTACTAGCATCGGTGTTGTGCGCCCAGTCACTGTTTGTGTATCCGTCAACAACCACGGAGGGCTGCACGCAATAGCGCAGTCCTAAACGCACGGTAGAGAGCATGTAACGGACAATGCGCAATGCAGTCTTGAGATGTTTGTAGAAAGTCTATTGGGAAAACTGGACACAGAAGTTGACCAAGAAGTTTACATCCACCGAAGTGGTGGTTGCAACATACATGAAAGATCCGATCACGNTCACCAAGCTCTCCAGGGAGGCCCCCTCGGATAACCTGATGATCTCCTATCTCCTCACATGACCATTGTGTTAGGATGTAGAAGAGGCTAGACCGTGTACACTCTGGTTGCCTTGGTGTGCCTCATGTTGTTTGCTTGTGGGTTTTTGGAGAAGGTGCATATTTCCCATGTACTGATCCTTGAGGGGCCACCACGTCGACCGTTGGTAAATGAGCAGCCACCCTCAGTTCATGCGGAGAGGTCAGGCTCAATCCCAGGATGGGGGTGCAATCTCGCTCGACGCAAGGTGTGTGCTTACCGGCGCTTACATGTCTGCTCCCCATCCCCAACTTATTGTCTTCATTGTCTCAACTCTTCCAAGAGATAGCAGTTACACTAACAAGGAAGATGTAACCAGTGCGGCTACTAGCATCGGTGTTGTGCGCCCAGTCACTGTTTGTGTATCCGTCAACAACCACGGAGGGCTGCACGCAATAGCGCAGTCCTAAACGCACGGTAGAGAGCATGTAACGGACAATGCGCAATGCAGTCTTGAGATGTTTGTAGAAAGTCTATTGGGAAAACTGGACACAGAAGTTGACCAAGAAGTTTACATCCACCGAAGTGGTGGTTGCAACATACATGAAAGATCCGATCACGCTGAGGTAATCGGCGACATCAATAGTCTCCACCAGTTGTGATCAAGACTGGTCTCAATCTCGATTGTATCAATTCTTTTCTTGTCTCGTTGTCTCATACCGCACCACACAAGATAATCTTGATTTGTCTCGCACGAGACGAGATGAGACCGAGACATGTCTAGTGTCGCGCGAGATTGGGACAAGATTCTTGTATCAAAGTGGTATCTCATTTTCATTTGTGCGACCCCTGCCACGTGTGTCAAGAGATTCAGAACCAATTGTGTACTGTATGGATTTTTCAAGCACAAGAAAAGGGCAGATCCACTATTAAGGAGTAGTCATGGAGGGTAAACAAGAACAGCCAATATTGAATCAACTTAAATGATATTTTTTGAACAAACAAATGAGGTTGCGACACTGCCTTGAAATTCAGTTCATAAAGAGCTCCTAAGACATCTGACAATAGATGATTAACTCCTTGTACTTATCTTTTATGTCCACATGAGCTGGCTGCACATACCCAATACAGCTGGCTAGTCCTGAAGTTGTTTTGTGTCTAGTGGTCCAGGCCTGGATTTGTCAGGCAAGGTGGCAGATGAGTGACATGTAATCCTAAGAGTCTAGGGTTTGACTGCTAACTTGGCAAGTATTCTTAGAAATTGATGTACACTGTAGCTATTTCTTGAAACGTTGCTCGTAGTTACAGCAATGTTTCAAGAAACACTTCAGGCAGGACGCTTTGTCATTTCGCTCACCACTTGCAAAGTGGATGATGCAATATTCTCTCAGACAAGAGCGAGATCAAGATGAGACCGAGACAAGAAAAGAACAAGTCTGTATGAGACTGAAATTTTCTCTTCCCCTGTACCCGGGACGAGACATCCCGCACCGAAGTGGAAAAAATGTTTGAGATCGAGGAATCTCATCTCAATCTACATTGAACAGTTCTAGCTGTGATGGATCAGGAGACTTTAGTAGGCGCTAGCCTATTGGGGTCATCAGTATGAAAGCGGTGGGTGCGACGGCCAGCAAGGAGCCATAGCAANATCTGCAATAGTTCCCACTCCTGCTAGACAACTAGGCTCGGAAGAGGGCAAGAAGTGGTGTACTGCCCGACTGGAGCAAACCTCTCATTGAAGTCAATTCAAGGAATCGTAGAGTATCCTTTAACTGTAAGCTGAGCCTAGTACCTATCGACCTTCCCAGCAAGCGGAGACACTGTTGCTATCTGCAGGGAGGTCCACAAGCTCAAAGAAATCATGTTTCTTGAGAGTACTCAACTCTTCCTGTATGGCCCTTCCCCAGAGATCAACATCAACTATGTCACAAGCCTGCCTGTCGTAGGCTCTGGAGGAGGTGTGGGAAGTCCACTTACCGTAAAGCATGGTGCGACATAGCCGGCAACAAAGGCCTTGAGAGTGTTGTCAAAATCATGAGCAACAATTGCATACTTCACTACAGAGTGAGGATTGACAACATTGTCAGCAAGACAGAGTCTATTGAGACAAGTAGTTTGGTAGATGAGGTAGCTGTCAAAGATGATGTGTTGGAGACTGTGTGGCATTCAGAGGGCTAAGAGGCCTGCAAGACAGACTGCTGAGGGAGAGAGGGAAGCCTCCCTTGACTTGTGCATGGCTGAGGGTTGACAACTGGGGCCTGAGACTCAAGTTATGGCTCTGGAGAATCAACCAATGCTGTGGTCTGTAGCGTAGAAGTAGGTGATCTTGCAGTAGAATAGTCCGTGGACTGTACTAAGACACTGGCGGTTACAGATAAGGACTTAGAGGACGCAGAGGACATAGAGGCTGGCAATGAATCTGGGGAGGAGGCAGTCTGGGAGCTAGATGGGGAGGAAAGACTAGACTAGGACTAGGTGCATGTTGTTTCTGGGTGACAGCCAGAATCATGGCTTGGATTCCAAAACTCGGTAATACAGTTTGTTACTCGGGGTCTTCGTCAGAATTCCGACTAGAGGTCCGTGGACATGTTTCAAATCAAGTCAATCCCCATCACCAAAATCAATGATTATCTCTTTGAAACGTACCCCAAAAGTACAGAGGGTAATGCCACTATGTGTAGGGACATGTGCGTCTCCTGAAAGACATTTTTGATGGGTCCTTGATGTGCAAGGATGGCCCGACGGGCGGGCACCAAGCGCGCAGCTAACTGATCAGCTGCATTGGTCAGCCACGCTCCAGCTGACATAGTAAGAGCTACAGCTGACCAAATTGCACGCGGTTTAGTGTGCTGAGAAGCTTCTGAGTATTCCTATTACTTGCCAATTCATGTCCACGTCCAGAAACCAATGCGAAATGTTGTTATTCCCTTTGAAAAAGTGACTATTCTGCAACTCTGTCCAACACCCACAAACATAGCGTGAGGCAACCAGAAGGCTCATGCTTAGACTTAGAAATAGTACAAAACATAGCCATGAATTCAGAGGACCCGTCAGGCCACATTGGAACTACCTCCACACTGTCTTTTGATAGCAAGGACAGTAGGCATCAGTCTTGGGCCAAAGAATACTAAACTATTTTCAACGGTGCTAGGTGGTGAACATGCACACATCTTTTGGACGAGGGTTCAAGATTTCCGTCCATCAACAAAAGAAGTAGAAGGAATGTTGAACAGGGCTCAAAATGTTTACAAACATTTAGTGTCGTAACTTAATGGATAGTATAGTATGTCCACACACACACCATTGTGTTAATGTGTGTGGTCAAGTTGGTGGCCCATCACAGCTTTAATGTGCTCTTGCCTTGTCCCACATGCACACTATCTCATACATGTACAGGTAACTGAGTGTTGTGACTCCACTGAACCTCTACCCCAAATGATGGGAGAGATCCATGGTGGAGCTGATAGCCTCTGCCAGCATCAACGCAAGGTGTGACCCATTGGAACAGCCCTGGGTTGTTTTGGGACTAACTTCTAAACCCAAAACTTAGGCTCTAGAACATTGTAGTCCAAAGAGAGTGGGAAAATGGTCACCTCAACCATTTTGGCTGAGACATAGTCGTCATAGGGCATTTTTGCAAACATGCATCCTAAAACCCTATCGTCGTGTCAAAAAGTGCCCCTGTCATTGATCCCGTCTGCCGTTTTTTCCTCGTTCAGCCACTGGAGAGTGGTTGGATATCTGATCTGATTGCAAATTTTGACTTCCTCAAAATTTCCATGTGGTTTTGAGCTTCCGCTTGCTCAATATGGTTGAGAATTTAGAAAGTTAGCCCCATCCGAAGTTTGGGTGGTAGATGGGTAGAATCTGGGTGTCAGTCATTGGTGACGAGATGATTCCACCAGCAGTGGTCCGAGTTCAACTTCAATGAGCTCCAAAGGCACATGAGCCATGAAAGAAGGGATGTGGGAGGCCTCCTAGACCAGGGCGAGCCTCCCCCCATGTTGGAAGGCCTGGAAGGGCGCTTCAACAGGCCACCGTCAAAGCGCCTCCCGTCACTCCCATTCATGGGCATGGTGGGCGGTTCCACCATGGTTTACTCCAACAGCCGTAGCAGGGGCTCTACTGCTTTGTTTTAGACATGCTTGGATGCGTTGGAAAGCTCAGATCACAGGCTATAAGAATGCAATATAATCTTACCAAAGTTACTAACCGTTGATGGTATTCAGACTTTCTCAGTTTCCGCAACCTTCATTCTGCCAGAATTCCACTCCCTTGGTGTTGTGGCGACCAAAGCACACACCTCCCTTGGAAGTCTCTTTGCAATAAGTAGCCGTGGACACTGAAGTGGAACAGAGCACGCCAGGAAGGCACTCTTGACAAATGGTTATGGGCCCAGTAACCTGATCTGCCTGCTAAGATGTACATGGCTTCCGCAACGCAAGCGGCTAGTGCTTAACGATGAAGTCGCTCCGGGTGATTTCGCCATTGTTGTTTGAGATTGTCCATAGCAGAAGTTCAACATGACGCAGAACATGGAGTCCTTGCCCATACAGAAGTACACGGGTGGCCCTGGATTTGGGCCATGGTGATGGCATTTTGAGATCCACATTGCACACAAGGGACTCCTGGAGCTTATGAAGGGCACGGAGGTTCAAGATGCGAGTGCAACGGACGAGGAGAAGCTCTCCTCCATCCACAAATCAACATTCCTAGCCAACAAGATCTTTGCACTGTATCGACTCTTGACGGTGAGGAGGGTGAGGACATCATTTCCGTCATGCAGCAGATCGAGTCTCTTGCCTCGCAATGCAATGATGTGGGGTGGAAGATTGACACGAAGATGTAGAGGATGGTACTCCTCATGGCTCTACCCGACCATTGGAGCCCTCTCATCACCGTATTGGGAGGCTAGGAGGAGGATAAACTCACCTACGGCACAGTCGCCGAATACATCCACAACGANGGTCGCTAACGACATGGTTGAACCTGCGGCTGGCCAAGGTGACGTGGACATGGAGCTTGTGGTTGGTGGCAAAAGGGTGTAGCGTGTTGTCTAAAATGTGCAACATGTCCCCGGCCTGGCTGACATTTTAAGTGTGAGTCGCTTGACGGAAAAGGAGTATGAAGTGCTCTTTTGTAGGAAAGGTGCATTTGTGCGGATGGATGGTGACGTCGAGGTCATGCTTGAAGCGAAGTGCGAGGGTGGCCTCTACATCGTTGAGACAAAGGCCATCCTATCGACGGAAGATGCTGAAAATCCACAAGCACGCATCGTCAGCCTTGCTAAAGGAGGGGGAGCAGACCTGCAGCTATGGCATTGGCAGTTGGGGCACTTGTTGTCTGCAGTCATGTAGGAGATGGCGAAGCATGAAATGGTTTGCAGCCTCAACATCACCAGTGCATCAGACACAACAGCAGATCCTGCAGAGCACAAGTGCAAGCCTTGCATTGTGGGCAAGGCAAAGTGCAAGGCATTTGAAGATGGATAGTGGCAGGCTGAGAACCTGCTCGAGGTCGTGCACAGTGATGTGTGCGGACCGATCAAGACGCCATCCATTGGGGGAACTCGGTCCTTTGTCACCTTCATTGACGATCGCAAGAGAAAACTCCATGCTACTTCCTGAAGCAAAAGAAGTGAGGTGCTGGACCGGCTCCAGAAGTATGCCACAGTGATGGAAAGCAAAACTGGCCACAAGGTCAGAGAGCTACGCAGTGAAAATGGCGGCGAGTACATGGGCTGCGGAGGGTGGCTGAAGGAGCAGGGGATTCAGTGGTAGCCAACCACTCCATACACACCGCAGTCTAATGGTGTCATGGAGAGTACGAATCAGACGCTACTCACAATGGCGCGGACAATGCTCGTGGACGCTAAACAGCCACGGAGCCCGTGGGCCGAGGCCGTGAGCACAGCTTGCTACATCACTAACCTCACCCCAATGGCAGTGCTGAAGGGAAGAGCGGCTGGAAGACGTCGTAGGAGGCGTGGAGCAAGTGAAAATTTAGCGTGGTACACCTGAAGGTTGTCGGGTGCAAGGCGCAAGCGTTGGTGCATGCCACACAAAATAGAGACTCCAAACTGGACCCTTGTATGAAGGCATGCGTGTATTCTGGGTATGAGAGTGTGCTCAAGGCATACCGCCTCTTTGACCCTCAAGTGTAGGACATCATCACCAGCCGCGACGTCATGTTTGATGAGGAGCAGATCTACCGCAACAACACTAACACCATCAATGCAGCACACTCTCCAAAGCAGGGGGATTGGTTTCAACTCCTTGAACGTGAGGAGGAGCCGGTGGCTCCAGAGGTTGATACCTCGGAGGATGACCATGGTAGAACACATCAGGGAAATGCATCAGGTGCAGGTGTCACTGTAGAGCAAGACACATCAGCCGACGCGGGAGAGCCCGCGACCAAGGACAACAGCAGGGCAGCAGCAAGACCAGCAGCCGGCATTGCCAAGGTCGTCACGTTGCAGCTGAAGGCACCGGAATGCGGCAAAGTGGAAGGATGCAAGCACGGGTCACTGGATCGACATGGCACGGTGCATGATGGCAGCCACAATGGAATCGACAACTGTACAAGCGGCGCTTGCATGGCCTGACATGCAGCATTGGGACGAGGCATTCAAGTCTGAACTTTTGTCCCTTGCTGAGAACAGCACTTGGAAGCTGTTGGATCGGTTGAGGGGGCGCAATTGATCAGCTCAAAGTGGGTGTTCAATGGTGCCAAAGGGGTACGCGCAGCAAAAAGGTAAACACTATCATGAGATATTCGCCAAGTTCACAAGCATCCGGACGATCCTTGCGGTGGCAGCCAAAAATGATATGGAGATCTACTAAATGGATTTCAAAACAACATTCCTGAACGTCATCATCGACAAGGAGATCTACCTTGAGGTGCCGGAGGGGGTGGATGCGCCGGGGGGCAAGGTATGCAAGGTAGGAAAGGCCTTGTACGTGCTAAAACAGGTATCCAGGTGCTAGTATAAGCAGATGGACGGCTACATGGCGGCGCTCGGCTTCAAGCGTTGTGAGTCAGACCACATTGTGTACGTGCGGCACAACAAGGGTCTCCATCAGATTGTTACACTCAATGTAGATGATTTGATCCTGTGTTCATCAGATATGGCGGCTTTGCAGTAGCTAAAGGAGCAGCTGAGCAGCAGATTTAAGATGACAGACATGGGGGAGCTGGAGGACTACATCAAGGTGAGCATCACATGAAATCGGAGGGCGCTCACGCTTGAGCTGGGGCAAGCCAAGTACGTGGCCGAGGTCCTGAAGTGGTATGACATGGAGGAATGCAAACCAGTTCGTATTCCGGTCTCTACAAGCTGTGAGTTGAGTGCGGTGATGGCGCCGTAAACAAAAGAGGAGAAGGAGGACATGGCCGAGGTGTTTCTCAGTTTCCGCAACCTGCATTATGCCAGAATTTTTCTCCCTTGGTCTTGTGGTGACCCAAAGCACGCACCTCCCTTGGAAGTATATTTGCTCTAAGAAGTCGTGGAAACTGAGGTGGATCAGAGCACACCAGGAAATAATTCCTGATACATCCCATGTGGCAAAGCCACGTGGAAAGAGGGTCCTAGCGATGTTTTAGGAGAGGAGGAGGAGTGACGCGATAGATTCTCCATTGCGGCACTCCTTTTGCCTCAAATCCGGCCAAAGGTTATATTCCAGGCTAGAGTCAAACAAGACTCTTGCCCATGTATAATTGTTTTTGTGATTTGGCTCCTTGAAATGTGAGCCTCGAGTACCCAAAGTAACCAATTGTTATTCAACAACCATGTTAACCATAAAAATGGTCCGTACACTACATTTCTCCCACTTTGCTTCAAACTGTCCCGGTTTTCCTTTNGCATGTGTGTATCAGTGGTATAGTCGAAGCGTTTTGGGATGTACATTGTCAATGACTTCTTGCTAGTTTGGAAGAGGGTACATGGAATACATTTCCCACATTCCATGTGGTACGTGTTCAGCGAGTTGTTGTGGTGACGCCTCCTCCCCATTTGCAAGGAGCATTCCTGCAACCAATTGATTGGGTATCCCCGCGAAAACTGTTTAGGTCCACACAACACTTTGGATGTTTTTCGGACATGATCTCTTTTGAAGGGTTGTTGTTGAGGTGGTACCTTCCCGCAACATTGTCAATACATGCAATCCAAGATCCGGACATCAGTCTTCTTGGTATGCAACCATGTGTTCATGACCACGCATAGGTCTACCAATCCTCTTTCAGCACCCATGGATTGGTTGGCTGAACTCAACCAAGCTCGACCAAGCCCGTGCAACTTGCATGCTAACTTTATCTTAGATTTGGGAGGCACCAATGTCCTAAGACATGGTTGTTGAGCACACTTTTTTTTCCTTGCATGAATAGTAGTCATCTTTGAAGGAGGCGGCGTTGGTTGTTTGGCACGTGGAATTGTCGTCAATGTCCATCATCAGAAACAACAATGCTCTGACCTAGATGATTTTGGTTTCAACCATCATCTTGTCATTTCTATCTAAAATGGGTACCGTATGCTGCCGCTCTCTTCCCTGTCAAAGCACACTGTTTTGGACTAGGTTAGCCGAGATAACAAATCCTAACAACCATGGATTCGATCATCGAACGAAGTGCTCATTGTATGGTATTCACCAAACGGGTGTACCATGATTAACATTCTTGTGGTACACGTTGGAATGACACCTTTCGGGTGTCAATTCCATATGATTGCGATCAAACACTTCCAAATCACATCCAGTGATCCTAGAACGACCAGCTCCTAAATCTTTTGTGTTAACATAATCACATCCAAGGGTCCTATTCGGGAAACCGTCAATAGATTGTATTTCTCAAGTTACAACAATCCGTGTTGCTTCAATGAATTCTATTGTGTATGTTTGGTACTTCCACTCAATAGAGTATCTTCACGTGCCTTATCTAAGGCAGCCGTAGAGGGTATCACTCACACCGAAGACGTGTGACAAACAACCACCATTGTGGATACCATTGTAGTGACATCCAAAAACATATTGTATTCGCATTTGGCAATGTGATCAAAATGAACCATCCCCAAAACCAAGGGAGTTCAGTTGCTTGACTATGACCTTCCGAGTCATTGAAGCATAGTTTGACTACACTGTAGTTGCTATAATCTCCCTCAAAGATTGATTATTTTCCAACAAATGATGTTTTGGCTTTTGTTTTGCACATCAGAATCTAGTTTCACAATGCCATTAACTTTGAGACGTTACTCAAAACATCGAATGAATCAGATGAGAAAAATCATTTCTCAAGACCCATGTTGAAGAGTCTTTTCACATCAACATTTAGTCACAACACACTGGTCATTGTTTTGTGTCAATGTTGATTATGACTTGTTATGTGGTCGGTCGGACCACTAAGATGTGGATGCTAACGCACTGATAACATTTGGAAGTATCGTCCCATATTTCAATCGACATGATGAAGTCCTTAACTTAAAATGGTCGTCACTGTCGGTGAAGACCAAGATTGTTGTGTTTTTGTTTTACCGTTCAAACACAAACATGATCACCACAGCCGTCTGTGATTGGTTCTAGTCATTCTTTCCAGTTCTCTATTTGAAGAATTTGACAACATGACCATCCTCGACTTCGTTGAGATGCATTGAAAATTTCAACTGATGTGTTTCCGGTACTTCAAATAACATGCTCGATGCAATTTCCATTAGAAACAGTCCGTGCATAGATTTTATGCTTTCATTTGGTGGTCTACCGCAAGCTAGCATGACAAGGTAAAGAGCTGGCTACTTAATTCTAGTGGATACATCGTGGTGCGATTAGCACCTATGTTATTAGTGCAATCGGCATCTTGTAACATGTGTTGTACCATTGTCACGAGAAAAGCTTGTCCAACCAGAACTGATGAATGTAGTGCGTTCGGCACCCAGGAGAAAAGTATAGCTTGTAGATTTTGCCAATTGTGCAATTGGTGTTCATGAGAAAGGTGCATTTGGCACTCGTATCATCATTTTAACTGAAGCACTCATCAGCCATGCATTGGACATCATGGTAATTGTGCATTTGGCACTCGCGTGAATTCTACGATTGCATTTTCCATGTTGCTCATGTTCCAGGTGCAACCGACACTTGTCAATCAACATTCTTGCGTAGATTTCTACCATTGCGTGTGTGTTCAGTGTGATCAGTACTCACATTCTTGTTTTGTCGAAATCCACTCACAAATGACTTTTTCAGCATCCTTGGTGCAATCGACATCCATGTGGATACGCAATTGGAATTTTTTTTGGACATATCTCCGTAAACCATGAGCAGTGCGTTCGGCACTAGTATCACGGATGCTTTTGGCATGCCTAATGAAAGTGCAGCTGGCACTTTTATAGTGGTGTCTTCGACACAGACAATGTTTATGTAATCAGCACTTGTGCTGTTTTCCGTAGTGCAATCAGTACTAACGTTGAAGATGTGTTCAATGCCCGTGTAACCATGCAATCAACGCTTGTTTGCGCAGTCCACACGTTTCACATTGTTGGAGCCAAAAGATGAGTCATCGAGTGGTTCACGTTTGGTCCTTTTGAGTTTTTTTTTTTAACGAGAAGTTGTCTCAATGTGCGTCACCGTTGTGCTTTTGCAACCCGGTGTATGTAGTAATGGCCCTTTTGAGCAAACATAATTGTTTAGTGCATGTACCACCCGCATCGAGGCATGTCTTGGCTTTGACAGTCATCCATTCAGGGTTTCTTCACAAACAAATCAAAACTATGAGTTCAATATAGAATATGTTGACACTGCCTGTGCTAAATCTTTCACGTTGAAGGATTTCCAAGTGAATTCCGTTCAGGACATGGAAATTTTCACTTTTCCTCCTTGCTTTAGAACAGAAAAGTAGAGGAAAAATAGGACTCTTGAACCAGAAGAGCTCAACCAGAGCTTTTCGATTTTTGCGTCAGAATCCATGGTCAACATGACCACACACTCGGGTTCAACCACAATTTTTTTCATCGTTGCAAACCTTATTTAAATTGGTTAGCATAGAATTCCTCAACCTGAGGATTCATGAAGAATGAAGAGAATTTTGGCATGTCAAGTACCTTTTTCTTTTGTTTGATGCTTGGAATCTCCCAAGCGCCACCCAGTGGTGTGCTGGGAAAATGACCGGTATTCCTCTGATTCTATGAACAGGAAAACAGTTTAGGAAAGGATCTGATCAATTGTCAAAGCATTGTAGAGCTCAGATAGAGCTCCTTGTTTCTTTTTACGGCGGCCAGAACCGGGTTCAAACCATAATGCTATCTTTTTGTCAGTGGGCCAGCCGTTAGGCCTAGGAAGAAAGAAAAGTGTATGTCGGGGCGTCTAACCTTCCACCTCTTGCTCGTAGAATGAGCATGAACCAACTGTGCCAGTCATGCACAATGTGCTCTATCCAAACATATTAATGAACTCTTTTGGATGTGTATGGTAGGCCATCACCTCCGCCAGACGTGGAAGGATGGAGGAAGATTCCTCCTCTCCCCTCCGTCTCCTGCACGCCGGGCTGGAGGTGGGAGGTGCTCCCCTCCGAGCCCCTTTGGCGAATTCATTTCCATGGGAGGGGGAAGGGTGGGGGGGG
>SZWC01025196.1:398-35492 GCA_023375785.1 Penium margaritaceum
ACATATACATATACATATACACATACATATACATATACATATACATATACATCTACATATACATATACATATACATGTACATGTACATATACATATACATATACATGTACATGTACATGTATAGGTACATGTACATGTACATACACATACACGTGTGCTTATACATACACATATACATATACACATACAAATATACATATGAAATGTACAAAATATTCTCATCGTGTCTTGTAAACACTTTTACATATGTTGTTAAAATACAGGATTTTTGTTTTACTGTTGATGGATTGTAGTATGCAGTTAAACTTGCTTGTTTGTGGTTGTCGACGGACATAGTTTACCCGAACCTGATCACGGATGTTCAGTTTCTAGTGGGGGCGTGTTATTGTGAGATACAAGATCGAGGTCAAACCAAGATGAAAATATTCAAGCATAAACAACATCTCTTGCGTGGGTATTAAGTTATGGTTTCGAAAAATCTCACCACTAGTTTCGCTTGTTCGCAGTTTAGTTAGCCCTCTAAAGTGTTGTTTCCTCTTTTTTTTTCAGGGTTGAGTGTTCTGTACAGATTTGCGTCCTTGATGATTTTGTTTTTTTTTTCACGTGGATCGCCCCAAGTGACTCAACCTAATATCGTCGTTTTTACTTGGCGATAGTTTAGGTAGCCGTTTGACATGTTCATTCTTAAAGGTTGAAGTGTTTGTTATCTATTTGCATTCTAAACGATTTTGTTTCTATTGATATGCGTCCTTCGATGACCTCAAACTAATACCTTCCATGGTCCTCTTTGAAAGAGATATGCGAATCAGAGTTATGGACGTTCGAGCATGTGTCGCTTTCGCTCCCATCTTCTATGACATCGTCGAGAAAGGCAAATGAAGCTTGATAAACTAATATTGTTGGCTGTTAAGGTGATGTAAGTGATGCCCTATAAGCTCGTAATACAAACTTGAAAAAGTCGACAACAAAGATGCGAGTAAGTCTGGAGGGCGGATAGGGTTGACATAGTATCCGAAGTGGTGTATGGTTTGGTTGTAGTGAAAGTGGTATTCAGCAATGTGCGATACAAAGCATCATCATCATTGTGCCCCCACTTTTCCAAGTGGAGATACGGTGACGATAACATTTCATCCGTACTGGGCATCTTAGCAATAACTCCTCGAGCACCAAAAGTGGGGGCAACTTTGCCGTAAGTTTTCAAAATGGGGGCGACACATCTATTTTTCTCATGATAGGGGGCGTCTCACACATGGTCGAGCGAGAATAGGGGCAGCTTGTAAGTCAGCCTGAGACAGGTATGAGGTGGATGTTCAGCCCATTTCCTTAGCGCAAATACACCCGCAAACTCATCGTGAAACGAGATGGTTCTTTGGCTGAATACAAAACAAGAACATAGTTCAGAAAAAAAGGAGAATATCCCACCCTACGGTATGCCAAACGAAGCATGCATGCTGAACACGTTGTGATGTGAGTCGTCCCTGTCTATTGGTACAGGTTACTGTGACCACTCCGACGTGTCCATGCTTGTGCACATCCATGATGCGGACCGAACTGGCGCCGAAGCACCGACGGGTGGTGGCTCCACCTACCAACAGCTGCTAGATAGCTGCCACGATTTCTTGGGTGCTTGGTGGGGTGCTTTGTGGTTTTCGTGCAATCGCTAGAGTTTTATTTGTGGACTTGCTCTCAAGCCTGATTTGCATGTTTTGCATTGGTTGTCCATCGATTGATGCCGGACTTGAGGGTGTGATCAGTCGTAGCGTCTTTCTCAAGATTCTACATATCTAGGCTCACTTGATGTTGCGTTTGGATGCATGTGCACGCAGTTTCGGCCAAAATAGTGGTTTTGGGACAAACTGATACTACCGTGTGCTTCACCCGTCGTGCACCACGGCGGGTATTTATGCTGTGTGCTTGTTAGTTGTCATCTCTCTCTGAATTTCTAAGCTATTGGAGCTTTTCAGATTTTGCGCATCTCCCTAGCCTAACCCTTGTTGTTACTTGCACCTGCTTGCTTGCTAGTGCGCCAGCTTACTAGAATGTCGCCATGTTAGTAGTAGCAAGGCTAGGAAGCTTCCTTGCAGTTTCTCATGGTATTAGAGCAGTGAGGCATCCCTTGCTAAGCTGCGCAATAGTAACGCAGCAGTTGCAGCAGTAGTGAGAGTCACAGCTAAAGCCACGGTTTTGGGAGGACCCACCAAGCCACGATCACCCGCTGCAGCAGATTGCACCGGCGGAGAAACCCTTGCGACAGCATCACTACACCACCACCACGGGGCAACCAAGGGTTTCCCAAGCCTCTCTAGCAGCAGTTGAGGCATGTGATGTTGAGAAGGGGTTTGTGAAGGATCCCACAAGCTTCACTCAGATTGCACCTACCATCCCCTCCCCCCCGATGTGAGAGAGTGCAATTTCCCATTTGACCACCATTATTGGGGTGTAAGAGCTTGTTAGAAAGCTTCTGATAAAACCATATCAATTGCATCCACGCTCTCCTCATTTGTATCCTGTAGGATCCAGGAAATGATAACGGATTTTGGGTTGAAAAGAAAACGGTGACGCGTTTGACCTTTTTAAGGGTTTTTACACAAAACCATTGCCATTATATTCAACATATATTGGAGCATGATTTCTCTGAATTTCACTTCATTTGGACAACCTTCATGATGACATCATCATTATAGGTGATGACGTCAGCACCAACATTCAGCCAAATTTTTGGCTGAAACATCATTTTTTTCAGCATTCCAAACACTCAAGAAATTCCCACGGGTTGAGATTCCGACAAAATTGACCATTGGATCCATATTGAGCAGCACCAATGCCGTCGGTCTGCGACAAGGACAAGGGGCTACAAAACCCCTCCTCTTCCTCCACTTTGGGCATCATGATTCCACGGTCACAGTCACTCGCAATCGACGAGCTTCTTCGGACGTAGGATGAGATGCATTGCCTGCCGCAACATCAGACCGACGTGCAATGAGAGGTCATGGAGTTACTTTGGGGCCGTTCGGGGGCCTCCCAATCGACACCAAGAGGACGTGTTGCAGTTGCACCATCCGTTCAGTAGTCTATACCGTGTACATCACCGTGCCCTCAACACCCCTCATCACATGTTGACACTTGGGATGAGGAAGAGATGGAGGATGACACATGCAAGGACGAGATTTGCGTCCTTGAGGATTGCATTTGTGAGCTGTGGTTGGGGTCCCAACGTCTCACCCCTGCACCTTCACGCCATCATGACCAGCCACATTGTTCAGCATCATTCACTTTTCGTGGCGTTTCTCTCACTGGTGGTCTCCCTATGCCTCGTCCACCATCTCCTGAGCTTGAGGTCGCCTTCCCCCCCAAGCGACGACCGAAGGACTTTGAGACACCTCCACCCTGTTACAACAGTGATGAGGGCTTTGATAACTAGGAGACCCTGTTTCAGGTTTGGGCCGACTCGTGATGCTCACCAGGTGCAGATAGCAGCAAGAGCGATGCGCGGTCTGCTCTATCCCATGCCGCGGGAGACTATGGTCAACTTTCGTCCCTTTCTCAATGAGGCCGGGGTCGGGACTGGAGCGGATTCACGCCAGGGGTGGGAGTTGGTCTTGACACTACTTCACACAGAGACCCATGCCACAAGGGCGGCTCGACTGCATGAGTTCTACTCCCTCCGCCAGGTAGCCACGGAGCTCACAACAGACCATTGAAAACACGCCATCCGCATTTACATGCTTTTTGGTACAGGTGGCGGGACGCAGCTATGGACACTCGACACCATCATGATGGGGTTACACTTTGACCACGTAAACCTCTTTACAGGCTTCAATCATGTGGCCCTCTCTGATTTGTTGAAGGCACTACGGCTCATCGCTTCTTTCTCTAGGGGACATCGACTCATGAAGCCTCATGTCACCCATCGGTAGAGTCCACTTGTTGCATTAGTGATTGCGACCTCTCCTACGCCTCTGACCGAGTTCACCAGTTCCACCTCCACCACTTCCTCCTCCTCCTCCTCTACCCCGAGCGGCCAGACTCAGGGTGTTGCAGCAGCTACGTAAGGGAAGAAGGGGAAAAAGAGGTGCAGCAAGGGACAGCAACAACAGCAGCAGTAGTCGATGATTGTTTGCTGTGGAAATTCTGTCCAGTGCTACAATTATGGGGGTGCTCATCGCTACACAGAGTGTGAGCAGCCCCTTGATTGGCCTTGGATCATGCGTGGCCTCCAAGAAACGCATACGCACCAGATGTCCTCCACTCACACACTGACGATTTGTGTCGTGCCCATGACTGTAAGAGACGCAACCGCTTTACCGGGCAGCAATGATGATATGGACCCTGGGGATCACATGATAGTGGAGCTTTGTCAGTTGCTGGCACTTTGTCCTCATGGAGGTGCAAGTGTGTTGTCACATTAGAGTGGTTCCCAGATAGCTTTTCCTACTCTGTCTGTTGCTTGTGACGATACTTGAACGGGAGCTCAGTCGATCCGTGCTGAGGATGTACCTGACTATACACACTGGCTTGATGAGTCACATGTCCGTGTTGTTTGTCATTGTTCAGGGTCTTCTGCTTCCCGTCTAGCAGAGGTAGAGTATTATGTGGCATATTGATCAGTGTCGACGACTAGTCGTGAGCCGAGTGGCACGAGGATCATTCACTCTGGTGCCACCCATCACATGACTTGTCGTCATAATGACTTCATCGTGCTCGGTCCCATTTTGTCCATTCGATCCATCTACACAAGGTCTGGTCAGTCGTTGCCTATGCAGGGTGTTTGGGTTGTGCGATTTGATGGTCTGTCTGGCCCCTCATACACTGGCAATGTGCTTTTTATCCCTTCTCTTGAGCCAAGCCTGCTCTCTGTTCATGCTTGTACGAGGATGGGTCTCTCTGTTGAGCACACCGCTGGCTCTGCCACTGTGACTGCTCCCGACACTCATGCCGTTGTTCTACGTGCTTTAGTGGTCGATGACTTCTATTGTGTATCTCATACCACTTCTTCTGCTTTCTCTCCTTCCTCCACACCTGCACGAGTGTTTATCACTCGTGTTCTCTATCCAAAACACCAGCATTTGCTACATCGCTGCCTTTGCCATGTGAGCTCGGGCACTGTGTCCAAGCTCATTCGGACTCAACCAGCCCTTGGTCTTGATGCGGCTTCCTTTGAGAAGCTGCCCAAGACCGACTGTCTCTTTTATGCTCAGGGTAAGATGCATCGATGTACTTATCCTGACTCCACCTCCCGAGCACTGTGGCCGCTTGAGTTGGTCCACTCCGACCTTCTTGGTCCTCTCCCTGTCGAGTCACTCTCAGATCGAGGGTGATGTACCCTCACTCTGACTGATGAATTCACCCGGATGAGGTTGGTCTACAGCCCCCGCCACAACAGCAATGTCACCTTGGCAGTTTGCGTATGGTTAGTGATGGCTGAGTGCTAGTCTTGTCAGACCCTCCACACGTTCCGCTCGAATCATGCTGGTGAGTTCTTAGGCAAGATGGACACTTTCTTTGTAGAGCACGGTCTTTTTCTCCAGCTCTCTGCCCCTGCTACACCACAATAGAATAGCGTGCTTGAGCGTTGGAACTGCACCATGGAGGATGCGCTCCGCGCCATGCGTTATGAGTGTGGTCTTCCAGAGTCGTTCGCTTTGAAAGCGGTTTTCCTGTATGACGTGGGTATGGAATCGCCTACCGCACAGTCCTCTTTCGGGCCACGTCATGTCGTACGAGTTGTGGTTTGGCCATCACACCGACCTCCCTCTTGCTCGTGTTTACGGATCCTTAACATGCGTCTGGTACACCGAGGACCAGCAGGGGTCCAAGGTTTCACCTCAAGGTCACATGTGTGCCTTTTTCAGCATTTCCCCACAGTTGAAGGCCTAGCGCTTTGCGGACCCCGATCCACATCGCATCGTGGAGTCTCTAGATGCTCTCTTCTTAAAGGCTCTCACCTACCGCGACCTATCCATCATTCTGTCACTGGCCACCAACCACGTTCCCAATTGTGTGGCTTCTCGGCGGATGGGGAGTCTAGCCCTACGGATGGGTCCGTCCAGACCTCCCAACCTGTGGTCTGGTCTCCAACTGATGACGATCGGAGCATTTTGGCTGTCAATCTAGTAGCCTTGTCAGCTCCCTTTGGCACACCTGATCTTGTGCTAACCTCATTCCCTTCTGGCACACCTGCTCTCGTATCGGTCTCAGTCCCTTCTAGCACCCCTATTTCCGTGCCAGTCTCAGTCCCTTTTGGCACACCTGATCCTGTGCCAGTCTCATTCCCTTCTGGCACACGTGCTCCCGTGCAACTCTCATCCCCTTCTAACACTCCTACTCCCGTGCTAGTCTCAGTCCCTTCTGGCACACCTATTCATGTGCCAGTCTAAGTCCCTTCTGGCACACCTGCTTGCATGCCAGTATCAGTCCCTTCAAGCTCTGGCACACCTTGTCTCATGCCTGTTGAAGTCTCCTTGGTCACACCTGGCCCTCTGTCTACACCTGCTTCCCCGACGCGCAAGCCAACACCTGTCTTTGATCGTCTTGCATCCTCTCCCCTCCCCAGCGAGCCTACAGTTCCTATGGTTGTGGACCAGTCAGTTGTTGCGTAGCCAGAGGTGAGTGCCTCAGCTTCGGGCTACTGTCGTGAACCTGGTGGTCATCTTCAGCCAGTGGCATCCAGGGCTCAGCAGACACTCGATTTGGCACGTAGACACTCCATTCGCAGTCTTCAGAGTGGCGATATTGGCACAAAGGCCCTTGGCCCGATTGTCTAGGCAGACTACACAGAGGTGCACCCGGCGTGCCCTGACGGTCATGAGTTGGTCTCACAAGAGTTCTCGGTCGCTTGCAATACCGCGGCCGACCTTGTCGTGGTCAAGCCGATTCAAGCCCAGGCGTGTGTCTTGGCCACTTGGAGCTCTCCCTTGACGACGCATGATCAAGGCACATTGAAGGAGGCATTCTTGGCTGAGGATGCGTAGTTGTGGCATGCTCAGAGCCATCCATGAGCATGGTGTCTACGAGCGTGTCAACCTCCCGCCAGCACGAAAGGCTATACAGATCAAGTCGGTCTTTTGTAAGAAGGTGGAGCCTGATGGCACATTGAAAAGCTACAAGGTTTGCTTGACGGCAAAGGGGTTCTCACACGTTGATTGTGTAAACTTCACTAACACCTTCGTACCTATTGGCCGCATGACCACCACTCCTACTCTATTCAGAGTTGTTGCTCACCACGACTCGGGACTGCATCAGACGGATGTGAACAACGTGTTCCTCCATGGAACCTTAGAGGAGGAGATTTACATGGTCCAGCCACCTGGATCCAAGGTCGGTGACAAGGTCTTGCGCTTGTGCAACGTTGCACGACTTGAAACAGTCATCCAAATGCTGCAACTTGGAGATCACCGGCACACTGACACGTGCCGGTTACGCGCAGAGTGACACTGACCCATCCCTCTTTCTCAAACGGACAGCTGAGAGCTTCACTACCATCCTGGTCTACGTGGATGACCTCCTCATTGCATCTCCTTCTATGGAGGCCGTGAAGGAGGCAAAGGTAGTCCTTCAGGCTACCTACAAGAAGAAGGACCTTGGTCCTACAGATGTGTCTCTTGGGATGCAGATCGTACGCGATCGTCGGCGACGGACACTCTTGCTTCATGAGGCACGTTACGCTCCGAAGGGGGGGAACAGTTTGCTGATCTCCTTGGTGTAATTCCCACAGCCTCCACCCCCATTACATCTGATGGGCAGGATGCTCTGAAGGTGGATGATCCAGCACAGTGGACGTGACCCTCTACTTGTGCCTAATTGGCTCTTTGATGTACTTGGCCACTACCACACGACCTGACATTCCCTTCGCCATCAACCTCCTTACACCGTTTTCATAGTGTCCTCGGGCAACATCCCTTCACGCGATGGTGCAAGTTTTGCGGTACGTGGTCTCCACACTGTACCTCAGACTTTGCTTTTGACGGTAGTGTTTGGTGGTCATCAACGGCTACAGAGATTGTGACTGGGCGTGGAGCCCCGATGGGTGCAGTCGGTTAAGATATGTGTTCTTGCTGGGTGGCATTGCTGTGTTGTGGCATAGTGGCATAGTGGCAAGTAGGGATGTTTCGCATGTAGCTCATCAAAGGCTGAGTATGTTGCGTTGGGGGCTGGGGCTGCAGAGGCAGTATGGCTACAACGTCTATTTCCTGATTTGTGTGTGTTTGTGCCTTGCATCATTCTGCATTGTGATAATAAGAATGCTCTCACCATTGTAGAGAAATTTGGCGTGTTTCATGCACGCAAAAAGCATATTGAAATTGAGCATTGATTTGTGCGTGATCTTGTGGAGCGACAGATGATCTCCGTCATCTAGGTCGGCATGGACATACAGCGGGCTGACTTCCTGACCAAGGCACTAGCGCGCGGAAAGTTCATGATGGCCATTTGTTATGACAAGCTTCGCTCCTTGCATGAGAGTGGCTCAGAGTAAGGTGTATGAGCATAGACTTTTGATTATCTTGTTGTGCACTTGTCTCACTTTTACACGTGTATTGACATGCGTATCATCAGGTCATGGGGGAGTGTTGTCGTGTGAGTCATCCCCGTCTATTGGTACAGTTTACTGTGACCACTCAGCCGTGTCCATGCTCATGTAGATTCTTGATGCAAACCGGGCTGGTGCCAAAGCACCGACGGGTGGTAGCTCAATCCACAGCTGCAAAACAGCTGGTAGCTTCTTCCACAACTGTCAGACAGCTACCACGGCATCCCGGGTGCTTTGTACTTTTTCTGCAGCCGCTAGAGATTTCTCAATGGACTAGCTCTCAAGCCCGATATGCATGTTTTGCATTGTCTTTCTACCGACCAAAGCCAAAACTGTCCGAGTGACCAATTATAGCGTCCTGCTTGAGATTCTGCATCTTTAGGTTTAGTCGGTGTTGTGTTTGGATGCCCGTGAGTAGAGATACAACCAAAAGAGTAGGTTTGGGCTGGTTTTAGGACAATCTGACACTACCGCGTGCGTCACCCGCCGTGCGCCGCAGCAGGTATTCATGCTGTGCGCTTTATTAGCTGTCTTCTCTCTCCATTTCTAAGCTATTAGAGTTTATGAGACTTTGCGCGTCTCCCTAGGCCAACCCTTTCTATTTCTTCCACCTGCTTGTTTGCTAGTGTGCCACCTGACTGGATCGCGTCGCCACGTCCGCAACAGCAAAGCTAGGAAGCTTCTCAGCAGTTTCTCATAGGTAGAAGTTATAAGACAGACAACGATTTAGAGTTCGGGACACTTGAGCAATTTATCATTAGTTGTAATTTTACTTCGATCACGAGTGTGGAAATGATCAAACATATATATACAAGTGTTGGTTACGAATGAGGCATAGTCAGGGTCGTTGGGTCGATTGTCGCGCGACGCGTGTAGAGTCCCATCGTGAGTGGTCAGATTCTAGAAGGTCCACCGAGAAATCGGGGGACTTTAAGAATCGACGGTGAAGATGCGAGATGCATCTTTATAAATCCATATTCATCTCGGTACGTCGAGAAGTCGACCGAAAGGTCGTGATACTTCTGTCGTAGATTCGTGAGAGTGGTCGATGTTGTCAGAAGGTTCGTGAAGATTCATTGAGGGTGGGGATAGTTGGCTAGTTTGTCCTCGACTGTCGGAGCGAATACCTAAGTACTTTATGAATTCATCATTTTAAACATTCTATGGCCCGCAACTGAATGCTGTTTTAGAATAATGTACATCCTGTGATTAAATCAAATGAATTCATGTTATGCTGTTTTTAACAATTTGATTTTGGCTCAAAATGGCTCTTCATTCCACTCAAACATGTGTAGGAACAGTAACAGTTATAGCTTTTTATAGCACCAGTTACAGTCATTGTAATACTTGTTAAAACATGATAATTGTTAAAACATATTCACTTGGACAGGGAAAATGTTTCCTTGTCACCACAACATTGATTTAGTCGTCCAAAATAATCATTTCATGACAAAATCATAAAGCAGAAGGGTATCACGTTCTTACGACACGATAGGATATTTGTGTAATAACAAAAATGCCCACTCGGAAAGATAAGGGACTTGTGTGCATCTTGTACATAAAAATTCCCCCTTTTTGGTCGTGACGTCCCGACGCGTTTATTGATGAGGCCCGGTGACGGCAGTTATAGTCCTTGATTAAGTGACGGACGTCTTGGAGGTTTTCGTTAGGGTTCCCATATGTTATTCGCGACGTCATAGCCATGCCATTTCACAATACATTCTATTGTTTTGCCTCATTGTCAATGGCCAAGGATGTCATTGATGACTTAATCTGTGTCCTCGTCCACTTGAACGGGAGGCCGGGACGGGACATCTCTGCCGAGGAAGTTCTCTCGGTAGTGCTTGACATTGCTTATATGGAACACCGGATGAACTTGCATAGTGTCGCGGAGTTTGAGTCGTGCAACCACGGGGATTTGCATGTACTCGATGTCAAACGGTCCCAACCATAGGGGTTTGAGCGTCAAATTGCCGGCTCCGCGCAGTTTTATGTTGGTTGAGCTGAGCAGTACTTTGTTAGTAGCAGCAAACATGTCATCGCTGCGATGTCAATATGCTACTCGCTTCATCGCTACTTGTGTCCTCGCAAGTTTTTGCCATGTTTCCTGCATGTTTTGCGTCAGTTGGCCATATTGCATTGCATCTTGTCCCATCAGTTGTTTTTTTCCAGCTTATTTAGCGTCTTGTCTTCTCCAAATTATCCACCTTGTCCTGTGTCATGGCATTCTTCAAGCATCATACGGCGAAGTTCGACGTTCGGGGGAATGACCACTTGGCAAGTGAATCGTCATTGCCAATAGGGTGCGTCAAACCAGATTTATGATTTGTCAAATCCGGCGTGCTGGTTGTAGTCTCGTGTGAACAGCCGCTCGAGATATGTCTCTTGTTGCAATTATAGCGTTGCCACCTTGGCCATCAAATCTGGTCGGTGGTTGAGTCCATCCGTCGGGTTGATTTTGCCTAGCCGGTACTCGATGTCATAGTCGAACCCGGATTCAAGGAACTCCATGCATTGGGTTTGACGTCGACAAAGGTTCGGCTGCGTCTTCAAATGTTTCAACGCATGGTGGTTGATGTGCATGATGCATCGGTGACACTCAAGGTAACTACACCATGTCTTGAATTGGCGTATGACCGCCAATGTTTCTTTTTTGTGTATGTCATTTTTTAGTTCCAGTCCTCGCAGTTTTCGAGACATGTAGGTGACCGGTTGGTCGTCATTGTCATGGTTTCGTCGGAAGTGATTGCAGAAGCCGAGAGAAACTTAAACTTCTTGAAAATTTGTCAGCGTTGGCCAGTCAGTGACTGCTACCACCTGTTTTGATCCATGGTGATCCGTCCACTGCTGATGGTGTGACCCAAAAACTCGATTGAACGACGATCGAAGTTGCATTTTAAGAGTTATCTGAAAGTTTTCTCTCATTGTAAAACTTAAAGGACTCCTTTATGATGTCCATCATGCTCTTCCAGGGTGCGGCTATACACTAGAACGTCGTCGAGGTACACCACGCCAAAATCGTCGAAGCATGGATGGAAGATGTTGTTCATTGCCACCATAAACGTTGCCAGGGAAATTTTCAGTCCGAACGGCATTACCATGAACTCAAAATGCCCGTGGCGAGATTGGAATGCCGTCTTCTCAATGTCGGCGTCTGCTATGTGTATCTGGTGATATGTGCTGCACAAGTTGATTTTGCGAAAACTCGAGCCCCTCGGAGTTGGTCAAAAAGCTCGTCAGCTCGGGGAAGAGGGCAGCGGTTCTTGATGGTAGCAACGTTCATCGCTCAATAATCCACGCACATCTGCATCTCACCAGTTTTTGTTTTTACAAACAGTACTAGTGCGGCGTATGGTGACGTGGATGGGTGGATGAACCCCTAACCGAGCATCTTGTCGAGTTGCTTTTTCAGTTCAGTTAGCTTGTAATGACTCATCTCATAGCCCCCTCAAACTATAGGTCTTGTTCCTGGCTTCAGTTCAATGTGATGGTCAATGTTTTGCTGAGGAAGCAAGGTTCTCGGGAGTTCATCGGGGAAGACGTTCGCAAACTCCTTGATGAGTGGTGCAATCTCTTTGGATACCGTCACAAACTCTGTTGATGCTGATGAGGCTGATGAGGCCGTTGAGGATGATGAGTCAACTGTCGCCACTTCTACTTTCTCCATTGGCTTGAGATGTACGAGCCGCGCATGTGCTCCTCGTCGTATGTAGTACCTGGCTACATTGAGCGGTATCGGCTGCACAGGTTGGCCCTTTTTGGCTACCGTGGCTTCATCTGCTGCTTTCACCTCTACAGCTCCCGTTATCGGCTTTTGTCCCGCACGTGGAAGTTGTCCTTTGGTGCCGTCAATCTCCACGTACACATCTTCCCTGTTCTAATCAACCCACGGATTGTGCCGGTACAAGAAATCTTGTCCGCAGATGATTTTGTAGTCGTAGTGGTTCTAGAAGTCTCCCTATTTGTAATCTCCCATTGATGGCTTTCCCTTCAAGTACCCCTGGTTTGGTCTGCAAACGAGTCTGCGAACCATGTCGTTGCTCACGAAGCTGTGTGAAGCTCCACCATCCAATAGGGCCGGTACCGTTTTGCGACTTTTGCATCCTCTAGGTTGAACTTTTAGCAGTATCACCGGTTGGTCGTCCATCTACCCCTTGTCGGACGTTGCAATCTCAGAAACCCTATACAACGATGTGGGCTGGTCAGATGGGCAATCGTTTGGTGCATATCGCTCTTCATGAACATGAGTTGTGTCTTTTACTCCAATCCTTTGCCGTCTTCCAACTCATTTTTTGCGATTTCCCCCCCTTGTGGCCTACTATTTCCTCCGACAGTTGCGAGTGATGTGCCCGACTTCTCCGCTGTTGTAGCAGGTTTGCGTCTCTCTCTGGTCGGCATCGTCCACTTCCATGGGAGTCAAGGAGTCTGCCGACTTTTTTTATTTTTGTGTCCACGATAAATATGGATAGGAGGTCGCCAGCTGTAGGATTCTTGGATCCAAGCGTTGTAGTCAGTGTTGTTGATCCTTTCTCCTACTGCAATCATCAGCGGTAAGTCATTCTAGATGCCGAATATGGTAACTTGTTGCCGGGTTTCTCATTTGAGACCATTGTTGTAGTCAAAACAAAGTTTGTCGGGGGCAATGTCTGCTCTGGTGATGATTTCATGGAATCTCCACGCATACTTTGCCACGCTAGAATGTTGTCAAAGACGCTATAGCTTGTTTTCTGTGTCGGTCTTTTTGTTTAGTCTTCCAAAGCATGCGAGCATCGCACGCGATGGTTCATTCTAGTCGGTTGGTGGCGTCAGTGCATCTTGCCATTGTGGGTTGAATTCCTACAATGGTAGAATGCCTGCGGTTGGTCATATGAGATGGGCACCGTTGGCTGTTGATGATGCTCCACCGGTCTCCTGCTGTCGTTGGACGGTCTGTAGATCGGACCACCAACTTAACGCTGTGCCATGCATAAGCGCGGCCGTGAGGTCAATTTTCTTCTGATCATTGTTGACCCCAGCAGTTGTGAATTACACCTCCAAACTTGTCAGCCACATCCAAACCATTGCTCCCTTTGATTTTGCAAGGTCAAATAGTTTTGGTGGAGCCGGACAAATTTTGGGTTTTCTCAAGAGTTGGGAATTTCTCTTGACGTGCACCACGCCTCATGTGCTTGCATAGCGAAGAGCCTCCATTGCAATATTGAGCTCTTGGAGCAGATGGTTGTTGATTCCTTTGAGCGCAAAGATCAAGTTTGACAGTTCCTCGTTGATCAGCACATGTCGTCCAATGCCATGTGTCGTCCTATCTATCATTGTCGAGGCTGTTGGTAGGGGTGGTTGGTTTACCACTGTTGGGCCCGCGACCAGACTGGTCATCGAAGCCATAAATCTTGGTCTAGCTGCCGCATAGCCTGTCACACTAGCATTTGCTGTCACTTCAGAGCTCACTTGAATCAGCACGTTCTGCTCCTCTGTCACCGAAGTCATCGTCAAAGACCCGCTGCTGGTCATTGGTTGCGCTTGCTTGCCTCATGTTGTAGTCACAAATTCTTCAAAGCCTTGACGTGTGAGATGCGCTGACGGCTTGTGCGAGGTAGTCCTCTAGAAGGGTAAGGTAGTCGAATGCCTCTCCAGCACCGCTGCGCTTTGATACCAAGCGTTATGCCGAACAAAGCGTAGATGGTGGACAGGTAGAAGTTGGAAGGAGAAACACGGTTTAGAATTTGGGACACTTTAGCGGTTTATAATTAGCGGTAAGTGTACTTTGATGAAAAGTGCAGAAATGATCAAACATACATACAAGTCCCATGTTACGAATGAGGCAAAGTCGGGGTTGTTTGGTCGATTGTCGAGCGGTGCATGCGGAGTCTTGTCGTGAGTGGTCAGATTTGAGAAGGTCCACTGATAAAATGGGAGACATGAAGAATCGACAATGAAGATGGGAGATGCATCTTTGTAATTCCAGATTCCTCTCTATCCATGAAGAATTCAACCAAAACGTCGTGATGCTTCTGTTGTAGATTCACGAGAGTGGTGGAAGTTGTGAGAGGGTTCGGGAAAATTCACTGAGGGTGAGGGCAGTTGGCCGGTTTGTCCTCGACCGTCAGAGTAGATATCACAGCCTCACGACGCGATGGGTTTTTGGTGTGATAATAGAAATTCCCACTCGAAAAGATAAGGGAATCGTGTATGTCTGGTGTGTAACACCCCCTTCCCCAATCCACCACGGAATGTCTGGAAAGCAACATGTCCACAGTAGCGCAAGTGTGCCACGTGGCTTGAACTGGTCCAGGCCTATGGGGCCGCGGATGGGATGGGTTGAGGGTTGGAGACCCTCAATCACAACGGTTTTGGCTCAATGGGCCAAGGATTCCATCCGTTTGCTACATCCACCGTCCATAGCCAAAAGATTGGGTGACCGGCAAAGTTCAAGTTTAACCCCACTTTCTATAGGCATAGTCGATGTCCCCCCGCAGAGTGACATACTCTCCACTAACCTTGTATTTGAACTTTTCCCCTCCATACGTGTTACACAAAGTAGAACATAGGTGGTTCATAAGGATGAGGTGAAGGAAAAAAGACGATTCGGGGATTTGTGACTAATGGATCATTTAATTGAGAAGCAAGTGCACTTCAATGACAATTGTTGAGATTGTCAAGCACATATATACAATGCCAAGAATGAGAATGAGATATATGCCTAGTCATTGGCGCTTGAGCCGAGCGACGCATGCAAGGTTGTGTCGAGAGTGGCTCATACAAGAAGCTCCGTCAAGAAGCCAGGGGGGTTTGAGAATATCGAAGAACTTCTTCGTAAAAGTCGGGTGCCATCGAGAACTCAAACAAACAATATCAAAATGCTGATTTGGTTTGCAAAAATTCTGTTGACTTTCCTAGAAGGCGGTCGAAGTTGTCACAAACTTATGAATCTGAGCATCGGAGGTTGGGGTAGCTGACCAAAATTCCCCTGGTCACTTGGAGTAAAACATCTTAATTCCTCGTGTAGTGGGCCATAAATGAAAGGACACAAATGCCCACTCATGGGGTTTAGGGATTTTGTCAGAGATGTAACACTTCCCCCCAGTTGGACGCAACATTCTGGTGTGCTGGTAGACGTGGGCAGGTTACGACGAAAGTGGCCGTCGATCATAAGATTAACGTTTTGGAGGTTTTCGTATGATTCACATCTGTTGTGCGCGGTGTCATAGCCGTGCCACTTCACCAGATACTCGTTCCCTTTTCCACTACGTCGATGTAAGGGTTCTAGCGGCGTCCGAGTTTTGCTACCCAACCGAAGCATCTCATTGGTTCACTTGGTTTCCCCAAGGGTCTGAGTATGGAACATCGCTCATAGCTGGATCCGACTGCCATAATTGGACATGAGTTCCCATCAAAAACAACTAGTAAAGCAGCCTTCCAATCAGCAGCCGTCCATGGCACGCCGTGCAACCATATGATCTGGTTTAGAAACAATCTCGCTTTCAATTCTACATTGACCGTGGTCATCGTCGCAATGAAATGCGGTATCTTGGAAAAGATCTCCACGACAACGAGGATGGCATCATTCTCCTTGGGAGTGGTGGGCAGTTCCGTCACAAATGGTTTCGTTGGAACATGGAGGGGTTAAGGTAGGCCAGGTCGCCACGTGCGATGGGATTTTCTCCGCACAGGTGTTGCACAATTTGTAGAAGGCCGCCACGTTGGCCTGCATCTTGTCCCACTAGTAGTATTTTGCCAGCTTCTTGAGAGTCTTGTCCTCGCCGAAGCGTCCACTTGGACAGATGTTGTGGCATTCCTCTAACAGCATTCGCCGTAGCTCCTCGTTTGCAGGAACAAGATGTGACACCTGAATCCTTGTCACCAGAAGGAGGCGTGGAACCAGAACTTGGTTTTGTGGTACCCGCCGACGTCCTCATAACTATTTGCGAATAACTTTGCAAGGTACGGGTTGCGCTCGACGAGCAACCAACTGATCTCAGTCATTAAATATGGTCGCCGACTTAGAGCATCCATCGGATTGGTTTTTACAGGTTGGTACTCGACATCGTAGTCAATTTTTGACTCGAGGAACTCCATTCATCAAGTTTGTCAACCGCTTAGATTTTGCTGAGTCTTCTAATGTGCATCGCCAGCATTCCAAGTAACACTGTCATTGTCTTGGAGGAAAACGGCCTTGGTGGCTCGATCAGATGTGTTAGAGGCCATGATGTAGTCCACCATTGGATGTGCCAATAGTAAGGCTGGTGCCAAGGGCAGGGCATTTCTCAAAGAGTTTAGCGCTTCTGGTTCTTTTCTTGGGTGAGATCAGAGAGAGGTGTTGGTACTCACACGACAGTAGCAGTTGCAGAAGCTCACAAACACCTCGACGTCCCAAACATTTGTGGTCGTCCGCCACTCAATGACCGCCTCCACCTTTTTCAGGTCAATGGTGATCCGTCCGCCGCCGATGATGTGGCCCATAAACTTGTTCAATGGTGTCAAAAGTCACATTTTTGAGAGTTCTCCGGAAAAAACTCTCTTTGTAAAATCTTGAGAAACTTTTCGAGATGTCCATTGTGCTCCTGCAGAGTGTGGTTGTACACTGGGATGTCATCGAGATACACAGCAAAATATTTGTCAAGGTATGGGCCACGAATGTTGTTCATCGCCATCATAAATGTTGTGAGGGTATGTATGAGTCGAAACAGCATGACGGTGAACTCAAAGTGTCAGTATCTGGTACCGAACACTGTCTTCTCGACGTCCTCATCCAATTCTTGGATCTGATGATAATTGCTGCATAGGTCAACTTTGTTGAAAAGCTTGGACCCCACAGAGTTTATCAAAAAGTTCATGTACTCGCTGGAGGGGGTAGCGGCTCTTGGCGGTAAAAATGTTTAACACCCAATAGTCCATGAGCATTCGCACTTTTGGTCTACTAATGCCAATTCTGACAGTCGCGTGAGATATGGCCCAGCTTCCTACAAGTCTAGCACGACTATTGGTCATGTTGATTGACGGTGTCAGTCTCCATTGGGGATCAGGTTTCGATCGACTGCGGATTTTCTCTGCCACAATAAGAATTGCGGCTTTGGAGTCACCACTTGTTGGATTCCTGAATCCAAGTATTGTAGTCGATATTGTTGATGAAAAAAACTGTTGCGATCATTTTCGGACGATCTTCCTATATGTTAAAAATGACAGTCAATCATCAAAAGTATTTTTAAGGTCATTTTTGTAGTAGAAATAAAGTTATCCACGGGCGAGGTCGTTGGTAGTGATGATTTTGCACAACCATCGTATATACTCCACTATGTTGGACTCTCGGAGCCTGTACTGTGCGATAGACTTCTCATTCGTTTTTCCAAAGTGAATGAGTGTAGCTCACTCCATGTTGATGGTGGTGTAATGGAGTTGTGCCAAGTTGGATGTATCTGCTCGAAAGGTAGTATGCCTATGGTTGACGATGTGAAATCGGTCATGTGAACCATTGATCTAGCACCACCGGTCTCCTGCTTTCAACTATTGGTCTTTAAATTTGGACCATCAACTTCAAGCTCGGCCACGTAAAAGCAAGGCCGCGAGGTCAATCTTCTCTTTGCCGTTATTAATGCCAACGGTGGTGAACTACACCTCCAAACTCGTCAGCCACATCCTGATTGCCAGTCCCTTTAAGCTTGTGGGATTGAACAGCTTAGGGAGTGGCGATCTAATTTGGGGCTCACTCAATAGTTATAGATTTCTCTTGGTGAGTACGGCCTCACGCACACAGGATATCAGAACCTCATCCATCATCGCATTGAGCTGTCAGAGGAGATGGGTGTTGAGGCTCTTGAGTCCCAACAACTTCTGGTATAGGTCTTCGTTAGTTTGAGCTTGTCAGCCGGTGCCTTCCATCATGCCACGTGTTGACCCAATGGGCAGTGGCGGAGACAAAGGGTTTGCCGAGCCCGAGGGGTCCATCACCGGGTTGGCCGTTGGGTTCGTCGGTGTCTTGGTATTCTCCGTGAAGCTTTCTGCTCCTGTCTGATTTATCTGAAGAGTTTTACTGTTTGTGTGCTTCTAATCCCCCATCACTGGAGTATTCGTCGGTGACTGCTACTTGCCACCTGTTGTGATTGCTCCATTTACCATTGTCTTCATGAGATCTGCAAGATTCTAGGTAGTGGAGATACGCTGAAGACTTGTGTGACGTTCTTGTTATGCAGTAAATGCATCGGTTGACCCACAAGCGCTGCTAAGCTCTGATACCAAGTGTTACGCTGAGCAAAACATATATTCTTCAAAAGGATGAGGTGCAGGACAATAGACTCTCCAAAGATTTGGGACAAATGGATAACTTGTATTAATTGCTAGGTGTACTTCTATGAGAAGTGTCAATTGAGTCGAGCACATGTACACAGCATAAAGAATCACATTGAGCCATATGTTGGGTCCTCCATGCTTACGTTGAGCGACACGTGCAAGGTCGTGTTGCGAGAAGCTACTTCGAGAAGCTCAGTGGAGAAGTCGGGAGCTTGAAGAATATCGAGGCGTGCTTTCATACAAGACTAGTACCGCCAAGACGTCAACTTAACGATATCAAAACATCGATATAGTTCACAACACTTATGTCAATTTTTTTGGAAGGTGGTGGACAAAACCGTCTGGAACGTAACACCGGAGGTTGAAGCAGGTCGCCAAAACACCCTCGGCCGACAGGCGTAACAATCCTGAGGTCGTAGAGCGGTGGGCCATGAATGAAATGACAAAAATGTCCACTCGCAGTGTTTAGGGACTCGTGAATGTCAGGGACGTAACAGGTACATGGGTTGGTAGATCGGTAAGTCCATTATGACGAGTTGACGTTCAACAAGTAGTGAAGGTCAGTTAAAAATGCAGACCAGCCTGAGGCAAGAAGTTTGAGCTTTAAACCTCACTCTGTCATTTGCTGCTACACGTCATACAATTTATCGGGTATCACCGCCGGAGAACCCATGGTGGGTACATAGTGGACTCATCTACGAGTATCAACCTTTGACAAAGCCACTTTGTGAGTCAAACAGGATGGGGGAAGGGGGGATGCGTACGAGGAGTCTTGTCAATGGTGAGATTGGCCAGCTGGGCTCCATGGCTGATGGATGGAACACTCTTTACAACTAGATCCAACAAATGTAACGTCAATTTAAGGATGGTACACTATTTATAACTATATCCAATCATCAGCCATGGAGCCCAGCCGGCCAATCATCCTTTAATCGCATTACATCAGTTGGATCTATGCTCAAGGCCCCACGGTTGAAAAATTGGTCGCCTCGTCTAACCGCACTCATTGCCTGTTTATGTGCATATTTGGTGGTCGAAAGTTTTGTCGCCCAACCCATCCCATGGAGCTCACATGAATTGGGGATGATCTGTACGAGTGTTCGATTGGTCCTCGTGGCTTGTCCGTCGATTTAGGACAAAGCATTGTTTATAGCTACATCCAACTAACATAACGCGAACTAGTGATGCGTTGAGACGACAAGTAAAGCACTCATATTTGTCACCGATGATGGTATACGGCACACTGGGTAGCCGCACCATGTGCAAAAACAATCGTACTGTCCGTTCAACGGTCACGTTGCTCATTATCGGGATATAGTGGGACATGGTGATGGCAAATGAGGGCTTGGTTTAAACGGGGAGAGGTTGGAACAATCCTCATGGCCTTGGACAATGTGATTCTTTCACTTTCAGGTGTCGAGCCTGTCTTCATCAGGTCCCACAAGTAGTACATTGCCAATTTCTTGGGTGAGTTGTCCTCTCTGAATCTACCACCTCTACTGGTGCCATGGCACTCCTCTGATAGCATCCTTCAAAGCTCTTCGTTTGGAAGTACAACGACTTGGCGAGTGAACTTCCATTACTAGTATGGGCTTTCAAACCAGAAATTGGTGTTGTTGAACCCACCGAACTTCTTGTGACCCTTTGCCAATAGCCTTGCGGGATACCGGTCATGTTCATTAGAGCAACATGCTGATCTCAGCCATCAGGTCTGGTTGTCAAATGAGAGCATTCGTTGGATTCATTTTCCCACATCCATACTCTGTGTCGTATTCCAAGTTAGACTAGAGAGACTCCATACATCAATTTCATCGACGACTCATACTTGGTTGTCTCTTGACACGTTTGAGAGCGTAGTGGTCAGTGCAGAAAACATATCATCAGCTTTCTTTGAGCACCGGTATGTCTTTAACGCACATACGATTGCCAGCATCTCCTTTTTGTGCATGGCATATATCAGCTCTGGTCAGCGTAGCTTCCTCAACATGTTCATGACCGGCTTTCTCCACAATCATTGTCTTTGAGGAAAGGGACTCTCATTGCCACAACGGATGTATCAGTGGTCATGACGTAGTCTACCGTTGAATCCACCAATCATACGGCCGGTGCCAAGGTTATAGCATTCCTCAAATAGTTGAGCACTTCTTGTTTGCTAACTCCCAACTCCACCTCATAGTTTTACGAGTTCAATCATAGAGAGACACTGGCACCCGAGTGTAGTCTTTTACGAGTCAACTGTAGTAAGTGCATGTTTCCATAAAGAATTGGGTTTGTTGAACGTTCTTTAGAGTTGGCCAAAAGCGACCGCCTCCTCTTTCTTTAAGTCCATGAGTATCTATCCGTTGTTGGTTGTGCGGCCCAAAAACACAACGAACGATGACCAATTTTCCACTTGAGAGTTTTACATGGAAAAACGCCACTTCCTAAAAATTTGACAACTTCTTACAAATTTCCGTTGTGCTTTCCCGGCAAAGCATGTACACAAGGATGTCATTTAGATATACAAGGACAGAGTGGTTTAGGTAAGACCGCAATCACTTTCTTGTCATGAAAGATAGAATAAAAAGAAACATAACAAAGCCTATACATGATCTTGGATGCGCGATTCAAGCACGGTAAGCAACATCGCATTTTAAGTGGCCATTTTGAGGGACATCATCAAGAATTTGAGAGGTTTTGAGAACATCTAGATAAAATTATATAGACGTATATAACCACTGGGGTGTGGAGTGAACATTATGAAAACATGAAAAAGAATGTACTATTGCATTTGCTCATTCTAGAAGGTGTTTGAACTTGTAGACACATTCTAGAAGAGGACATCAGAGATCAGGATAGGTGGAAAAACATCCCTCGGCCAAAGGGGAAAATAAACCTGAGGTCGACGTGCGGTGGGCCACGGTTCTAAGAACAAAATACCCACTCCTTGAGTTTACAGACTCGTTTACGTCAGGGATGTAACACTTCTCCCATTTTATCCAAGATGTCCGGGTACACTAGTCGACATAGTCTAGTGACGTCCATGATAGGCACTGATTAGAGGATTGATACAACAAATGTTGTCTTCTGGTTCCCAACTGTTGTGCACGATGTCCTTGCCATACTACTTGACGGAATGTTCTGTCAATTTTCCATGACATCAATGTCCGATGGTATCCCTTATGACGAACTATGTGGCCATATCCACTTGAATCGGGGGTAGGGGGAGATGTCTCTAACGTGGAATATCTGGCCAGAATCTTGGTCGTGCTTCAGATTGTTGACATGGAAAATTGGATGAATTGCCATGATCTCTGGCAAGCAAAGTTGAGCGACCACTGGAATTTGCATTCGCTTGATGTAAAATGGTCCCAACACTCGGGGTTTTATTCTTGCTAAGTCTTCTCCGTACATATTGATGCTGTCTCATAACTATGTATGGTGCAATTGCAAGTGCTAAAGGATTTTTCACTATGACAACGGTATGCAATTTGCTTCAATGCTATTTTTTTTTATTTTTTTTTTTATGGTTTGTTGTGTTCCCCCCCACATGTTGGAGAAGTCGCATTGGTGAGTGCCAACTGTGGAAATGTTTCTCTTACATCGTAATCTTGGCAGTTTGGCAGGGACTTTGATGCAGAACACTTCAAACGGAATCTGACCTGTTGTATTGGAAGTCACTGAAATTTCATGGGTGTTTGGCTGTTGGGAGTTGTGTTGCCCAAACATTCCCATGGGGCTTGCACAAAGTACCCTACTGGTCTTGATTTTCTATTATAATTAAACATCTTGGGGTGTTGCTTGAACGAAGTTTTGTTTGTCAAATTTTTCAAGTACACCTTAAATGATTACTTTCATATTGTTTTTGAAAGGAAGGCTTGAAGACCAACATCTGCAAAGGAATTTTTCTGGTTTTTTAGGTGACATGTGAATGAAATGTGGACGGGAGAAAACCGAGTGATGATTTCGATGACTTCCGACGAATTTCGACGACTGCGAAAAGGTTACGGCAACAGTAATCATGCGATGAGGTCATGTGTACGTCAGCTGTGACACAAAATTTCCACCGAAACAAACTGATAGGCATACATGCTTGTGAGCAAGAGCAAGGAACACAACTTCTACGCCTCTCACACAACCTCTTCCTCCTCTTCCACAGTCTCCTGAGCAAAGAGCAGTTCGCCAATGTGTGGTGCTGTCTCACACTGGAAAGGGGTAGTGAACACCCGAGGGAAGTTTGTCTTGGCCCATGCTGCCTTCACCAAGTCCTCGCTCTTGACATACGACCATGCCCCATGGAACGAAGCCCAAGCCTGTTCCTTGAGGATCGTCATCCCCACCGTTGTGGGGAGTCCCATGCATGTGCGAAGTGTGCCCCACTCTGCGTACAATTCCTGCAATCTGTTCTTCAAGGGGCGCATGATGCCCTCCTGGCATGGTTGTGCCTTTGACGTGCACCCTGGTGGGACGTAGCAGGTCTGCATATGCGGGAAATTGTGCATGAGTCAATGTTGCAACGATGCGCATGCGTGCGGGCGCCATGCATTTAGAGTGAGTAGCATGTCCGCATCACCCTCAGCAATGCAGAGCTCCGCACACATCCGCTTGAAGTATGGCTGGACGATGCCCCGAACCCATTCGCGCGTTGTCTCGCCATTCGCCCTGTGATTAGGCGTGAACGTCAGCAGTGCCCCGCCTTTGGTTAGCTTGCGTGCGTTTGTGTCGCGTGGCAGGCAGCGCTTGCTCTTCCCTCCAAACATCAGCTACAGAGGCAGCATCTCTCCCATCATGCTGCAGGTGACGAGTGCTGCTATCTGGCGCTTGTCATCGTGCCCATGGATGCCAACATCATTGGATCCCATTGGTGCAAAATTGTGGTCAGAGCTGGGCATGAGCTGTATTCTCGTATGGTCTTCGTTGATGACAAAAACGGGCTTGATCTTGTAGAGAGTGCACATGATGCTGGCACGCTGATGGAATTTCAGCACCTTAGCTTCCCAATCTGCTCGCAGCTTCTGCGCTGCTGTTGTGCCACAGTGCCATGACCACCCCAACTCCTTCTTTATAAACTTCCATACCCATGGCCTGCCAAAAGCTCATGCACCAAGTTCTTCCAGCTCATCTGGTGCATGGACAGCGATGACCCCCCTTATCTCCTTTCAAATGACCTTGTTGTTGAGAGCATTTCCAGCAGCGCGAGCATCGGTGAGATTCTTTTTTTTTTTTTCTGTCACAATCTCCGGACGTGATGCAAGCGAGGCCCGTTTCCCCTGGTAGCCCTGCTTCCGCTTGCGGTTGCCGCAGATGGGTGTGGCAACCGTCGTCTTTAGGGAGGCAAGAACTGCCTCCTTGTACTGCGGCTTCAGAATAAGTATGCCCAGCTCAAACCACCCACAAACTGTCGATGCGGAGAGGTGGTCATAGACAGAAAATCCGTCAAGGGTACGGAAACTTTTGCGGCGGTGCTTGACGGCATTATATGCCGTTTTGTGCTGCTTCATTGCTTTGTAAATTGTTTTGAAATGGCCAGAACCGAACCAGTCAGAATATGGGCCCCGCTTCTTCCCCCCTGTAGATGTGCCGCTCCCTGACTCGGTAGAGGTTGCTGCGGAAGAGACCTGCAGGGCCATGACTTCTGTGTCAGTGGATTCATCGTTCCCAGGGATGGCAGCGGTACTACCGAAACCGCGGTATACCGCGGTTTTGTACCGCGGTATTGCGGTACCGCGGTACCGTTATCTTTTTGGCGGTACCGGTACGGTATCGGTACTCACCTGGAGGGGTACCCCTCTTCCGTACCGCGGTACCGTACCGCGTTACAGTACCGCGGTACTTTCCATCCAAGAGAAAAACACGTAAGACTGTAATGACGATTACTGTTTATAGCCCGTTTTTCACTTTTGACATGGATTTCAGAGTTAATTCAGACCACGCTTTCTGTGGTCGTCGATTTCAACACTGAAAAAATAGGTTTTACAATCGACGGTACAACATGTACCGCGTTACGACTGGAGTACCGCGGTTTTTTACTGATACCGCTGGTAACGCGGTACCGGTACCGGTATCGGTACTGACCCGCCAGAAAACTAGAATACCGCGGTACGAATACCGTGGTACTCGACTACCGCGGTACTTTTGTACCGCGGTACTCAATACCGCGGTTTACCATCCCTGATCGTTCCCTTGCTCGGAGGCTGTGTAGGTGTCGCTGTCACAGTGGCTTGATTATTCGGAGTTGCATGTGTTGCTCACGCTGCTACCATCATCACTGGAGACTTGCACCGTTGACTTGTCACCGTCAGAGGACGTCGATGCTGCCACATACTCCTTGATACGCAACGCCCCACGCTGCATGCGCGTGATTGGAGTAGAGCGCTTTGGTGCCTCATCCACCACCTTTGCCTTCCCCTTCTCAGCATACATGGGAGGCTGCTTTGGTGACTCATCCACCAGCTTCCCATTATCCATGGAGTTGCGCATGCATTCCTGCTGCATGTGCATGCGAATCTCGACAGCTTCGTGGTCACGTGAGCAGCCAACGCCAGCGTCGACGCGCTGCTGAGTCGTTGTTGCAGCCAGTGTGCAGAGAGAGGAACATTGCTTGGCAGTGTGAGCGGCGACGCTACGGACCTGCTTGTTTCGTCGTACATGGATGCGTAGTTGCATGCAACCTGCGGCTCCTTAGTGTCATCAAAGCTGAGGATACAAAGCTTGCGTGGACGACCAACCCACCTCCTCGACGGAGGCGGACGCGCAGGCGGGCCAAGGCGGACAGCGTGCGTGATACGGCGTGCGCGCTCCTCCTGGCTGACCTTCTGAAGATAGGGATCCATGGTTGTAAATCAGGTGGCTGCAAAAGTGACACATGGCAGTGAATCGATGTACAACAAGCTATGCCGGCTGCCTTTTTCATCACCCAAATCTTAATGTGCGCATTGGGCTCCACCTTTTGATGCTCAAATCAAGAGGTGGAACCGCGTTAAGGCTCTTGGCTAGGACATGGTCCACGTGGCTCCACCCAAATCTTAATGTGCGCATTGAGCACCATCGAAGAGCATCGGTATTGCACTGATGGCGCACAAGACGTTGCGGTTCAAGGGATGCCGCACGACGCCTCGCTTCAAAATCGAGTGTAAAGGTCATCTTCAAGTCGATGAGTGGAGACAAACAGCAACGTCATCGAATTTGAGGATTTGGCAATTTCTTTCATCAGATTTCAAGGTTCTACCTAAATAATTCATATGGCAAAATTCGTGAATGAAATATTGAAGCATCAAAATTACATATTTCAAAAAATAGAAAACCAAGATCAGTAGGGTATTGAGGAGTTGATCGAGCGTCTGATTTATCCACTAAAGTTGTCTGTCTGTTCAAGGAAAGAGTACCATGATGGCTAGATCTGACTACCTTTACACGTCATCGTATAGTATCCAAATTGGCAAGTAAATGGCTGTTTCTTCCACGAGCGATGATAGGTGGCACACTCAATGGCCATAAGATTTTGGATTTAAATTATTGTCTTGTCTCATGAGTGGTTAGATTAGTCGTTGTTGGAATAAGACGGGACATTTTTTAAAGTGTAATGTGTCAGCTGTCTACCTCCTACACGGAAGTCGTTGTCAGAGTTTGTACAATGGCGTAGAGAGATTGCTAGAGGGGGTTTCCCCTCTGCCTCACTCTTGGTGGCAATCGTCATCACAAACCATGTAGGTAGACTCAAATGTTTCGAGTCTACTGAGGCCCATTTCCATTTTACCTTGCCCCCTCGTTCAAGGTCCACAACGAGGGGGTATTACCCCAAACTCGTGGGTTCGCACGAGTTTTCTAGTTTCAAAACTTGCAGCTTGACCCTAAACCCGAGTTTTGTTTTTGATGCGTTGGCGCAAAATCATCGTGTGCGCGGTACAGTTGGCAGTTTTGTGCCAACACCTTGCCTTTGTCTTATGTCCCCCTGGCTCGCGAGTATTCCTCGTCCTCGCTCACTCTCACTAGCAAGGAGGATGAGCAAGGTCAAGAGAACAAGGCCACGAGCCTCATCCTTGAGGCCCTTGTGGCCTCTCAAGCGCCGATCAATCTTCCGCCTTGATCAGAGGCTAGTGGCTTGCCACTGGGTGGCCAGCCGGTCGCCTGACCAGCCGACGGCCATCTAGGTGATTGGCCTCTGGCTGGCCAAAATCCAGCGGGTGGTTGGCCGCCAAACAGCCCTCGTAATAGCCAGGGGTGGTTGTGAGCCACCCCTTTGCTATTGCGAGATGGGAGGGCCCAAGCCGCCCTTTCCGCTATATCACCCTTATGCATTGAGGGCTTACAACCTGGACTGGACTCTTAAGTCGTGAGTATGGACCAACCCCTGGCGATGGTTCTCAAAGTATGGAGGGGACTGGGTTGCCACGAAGGCAATCCATAAATGAACTCGTTTTTACAGTTTGAAACACATCCTAGTTTCTCTTGCTAGAGTTTATAGTACTTATCCTCAAAGAGGAAAATTCCCAAGGTCCATGTTGTTCGATGGAGCATGTTTGAAGAACAAAATTATACACAATATTTGACACTTTGAATGAAGGTACTTCGTCCAAATGCACAGCCAATTAAAATTCCACCCTTGAGCTTTGTTTTTCATTAGAGAACCCTCTCTTCGACCTTTGACAAAGACACAAAATACATTGGCACCTTCAAATCACATAAGGTTCTCATTATCTCTATTCATATCATCTTTAAAAAGTTGAGCTCACCTTTACACTACACTAATTTGTTTCGTGAACGATCCGGAAGTCTCGTAAACGACCACTTTCATGGAGTATAGAACATTGGATGGATTCACAAAGAAAGTTTTCCATCAACAATGTCTCAGGTCTCCAAAGTCCCATTTCTGTTTTTGTTTTGCCCCCTCGTTCTGGGTCCCAAATGAGGGGGTGTTGCTTCAAACTCGTGAGTTTGTCTTGAGGTTGCCATCCGTTAAACTCATGTATCTGAGCATCATAGTCATCATTGTCAATGCGATCAGCTATTATTATCACCCGCAAGAAGTCATCTCACATTCACCATCTTGTAATTGCTTGCTATATGTTGCACTCGAGGCCGTTGTTGTAGTAGAAACACACTTCATTTGGGTTAATGTCACTGAAAAATATGATCTCACCAAAATTTCGAGTATAATCCACCAATCTAGACTATAGACGCAAGCATTTGAAGCGTGTATCATGATTTATTCTTTTCAGTCCTTTGTCTGTAAAACATTAAGAGAGCTCAAATGAAGTCCACCTAGCTTTCTAGTGGATTTACTAAGTCGTGCCAAGTTGGACTCATCTGCTTGGGAGGTAGACTGCCTACACTTGACAATATGAGAGCTGTCACATGAGCCGTTGATATAGCTCCACTGGTCTCCTTCTGCCATTGGATACGATTTACATCAGACCACCAACTCAACAATGTGCCACGCAAAAGTAAGGCTGTGAGGTCGATTTTCTTCTTGTCATTATTTACCCTAATGTATGTGGGGTAAGCCTCCAAACTCATTAGCAATTTCCAAACCGTCAGTCCTTCTGATCTTACATAATCCAAATTTTATTGCAAACTCTAGCCAGATCTCCGCTTTACTCAAAATCTGGTGATTTCTCTCGGTGAGCACTGCTTCTCGCACACACCTTCAGAAGCTCCTCTATTGTCTCGGTGAGTCGCTGCACATATGGATGTTCAGGCTCTTTAGTCCTTGCATGTTTTAGCACAAATCTTCATCAATTCAAGCCTGTTATCTGGTGTCTCCTGTCATGTTTCCGACAGGAAATTATGGCAGCAAAGGGTACGTCAAGCCCGGTGGCCTGACACCAGATTGGCCACCAAAGTCACCACTGTATATGCCATTTGCGGCATGGTTTGTTATTGTTGTCTGGTTTTCCAATAAACTGTTGTTTCCTACATATTGTTGATATCAATTTTCAAATTCTTTGTCGATTATTGCTGCTTGTCGTCGGTCCCACTCACTTGTTCACCATTTTCATTGCAAATTCTACGATCTTCTAGATGGTGGAGATATGCCAAGACTTGTGCAATATTGTTGCATTGGGTTGTTTGCCCCTCCAATGCCACTCCACTTTGATGCCGAGTGTTACACCGAGTGCAACGTGGATGGTTTACAACGATATGGTTTGTAGGAGAAGATGACTGAAGGAATCAAGGAATTTCAATGTTTTTTATTGAGTAGTAAGTGAAATTTTATGGCAAGTTTCAGAATTTTCAAGTGCACGTCTGTAATGGCAAGAAATAGATTGAGACACATGTGAAGTCTTGAACGCTTGAGTCAGGCGACATGTGTAACACACCGTCATGAGTGGTTACATGAAGAAATGTTACCAAGAAGTCCGGAGATTATGACAACATCGAGGCACGTCTTTATAAGAAATAGTTCCTCTGAGAAGTTTACCAGACAATATTGAAACATAAACACATTTCACGATATCTTTTTCAACCACTATACAAAGTGGTCAAAATTTTCAAAGACTTATGGAGTCGTTCATCAATGATTTCCCTTCGAGTACTTTAACTTCAGTTTGTAAACCTAGCGTCAAAACCATGTTGTTGCTGAAGAAACTATGAGAAACTCTTTCTTCCTATACTGTCACTACCATTCTGTGAATTTTACAACCTCTCAGTTGCTTTCATGGCATTTTTGCCTGTTGGTTGTCCTTGTACCCCTCGAAAAAAAATCTATCTCAAGAACCCTCATCTGCGGCATTGCGAGCCATTGAGATGGACAACCAGTTGGCATAGAAGCTTCTGAATGGACAGGAGGCTTGCCGTCTATGCCTACCCCTTTTTGCTTCTAAAATCCTTCAGCTTTCCCTCAGACCTCCCATCCTTTTTTGTCTGATGCTGCCACTTACAAAATTCACACAAAATGCCACCGGGATTTTTACAAGTATAGCATAGCCGTTGATCGCATTGATTAATGGTGTCAATATTCCTCTTATATGATGTTTCTGTCAACTGCAACTTTCCATAGCCACGACATGCATTATATTTTTGAGACTGCGAACCATTCTATTCTTCCATATGACCATTGTAATAACTACTGTTGATGGGATTAGCTAGTATGGTCATTCACAAATAGTCTTCTCACATGCACAATCTTGCGATTGCTTACTAGATGTCCCACTTGAGTTTGTTTTTTATAGTAGAAACAGAGTTCATATGGGTTAAGGTCGCTGTCAACAATTATTTCACGGATATTCCCAGTATACTCCTCCTAGCTGGACTGCAGATGCAAGCATTTGAAGCATGTAGTGGGCTTTGAATTTTTCATTCATTTCTCTAAAATGTATGAGGATAGCTCATATAGAGTCCATCTGGTTTTCCATGTGTAAGTCATGCCATGTTAGACATGGGAGGTAGAACGCCGATGATCGACAAGGTAAGAGCGGTCACGTGAGTCGTTGATCTAGATCCATTGGTATCCTCCTACCATTGGATGAACTTTACATCAGATCACAACCTCAACACCGTGAAGAAGTGAGATTGTGAGGTCAATTTTCTTCTCGTTGTTATTGACTATAATAGTTGTGGGGTACACCTCCAAACTTGTTAGCAACATCCAAATCGTCGGTCCTTTAGATTTTGGAGGATCCAAATGTCATTGGAAGTGCCAGACATGTTTAAGTTTCACTCATGAGCATGTGACTTCTCTCGGTGAGCACTGCTTACCCCACACACACTCTGAAGCTCCTCTATCATCGATCAAAGTTGTTGGGACACATGGATATTGAGGCTCTTGAGCCCTCGCCTGTCTTGATATGAGTATTCATCAATGCAAGCCTGTTGGCTGATGCCTCTTATCGTGTTACATGTCTTCCCGACAGAAAATGGTGGAGGTAAAGGGTACGTGAAGCCCGAAGGACCAGACACCAGATTGGCCATTAGAGCTACCATTGTCCCGAAATGCTGACATTCCATTTGCTACAAAATTTTCTAGTATTGTCTGATTTTCCAAGAAAATGTTGTTGCCTAGGCGCTGCTGATCCTCCATCGCCAAAGTATTACTGCTTTTCCTTGGGCCTGCTCACTTCGTTCACCATTGTCGTTGCAAAGTCTACACTCTCCTGGATGGTGGAGATGTGCAGAAGGAATGTGCAATGTTGTTGTCTTGTAGTAACGACATTGGCTTCCCCTCTAGTGTTGCTCCACCTTGATACTAAGTGTCACACTATGGGGAGCATGGACGGTCCACAATGGTCAGTGCAGAGCAGAGGATGATTGAAGGAATCAGAAAAATGGATAGCTTTATTCAGTAGAAAGTGTAATTCAATGACAAGTGTCTGAACTGTTGAGTGCATACATGTAATTGCAAGAAACATAACGAGGCATGTGTGAAGTCTTGGATGCTCGAGCTGAGCGGGACGCATCACAAAGCGTCGTGAGTAGTTACGTTAAAAAATGCTACAAAGAAGTCAGGGGATTTTAATATCATCCAGGCGTGTCTTTCTAAAAAAAAGGCTAGTGCCATTGAGAAGTTGACCAAAAAATGTTGAAACATAAACAAATCTCTTGACAGTGTTCACAGCCACCATAGAAAATGGTAAAACTTGTCAAAACATTTTAGAGTGGAACACGGGGGCTTGGGACAGGTGGCCAATCTGCCCTCGACCAAACGGTGTACAAATTCCAAGGTCAACATGCATTGTGCCACAAATGTAATAAAAGAAAGCTCCACTTGTAAAGTTTGGGGACTCCTATACATCGGGGACATGACACAAACACTCATGAATGGAAGTGCTTTCATGCGGCCATGTACTTGCTAGACATTGCTACACGTAAGAGGATCCTACCGACGGTGATTGGTGTCAATGTCAATTTTCATCCCCTGGCTATGAGCATTAGATGACGCGTGTTAGTTCAGTGCCAGCGATGTCCACTAATAGCGTCAAATGACGATTGGCAGCGTAAGCTATCCATTTACGGCTAAGGCAATTTGGTGCAAGGCACTTGACGCCATAACTAGGAACCCGAGGGTATCAAATATGAAGGTAGAATCTGCCAAATTGCTGGTCCACCTTATGATAGTCACCACAGACCTTGACCATAAATGCAAGCTACAATGTCTCGCTACCAAGGAGGCATCGCGTCGATGCAAAGACCTTGACAAGGCGGTGTAGAGCATGACTTGTGTACGCAGCTATGGCTAATGATGTTGCCAAGATGAGCAATATTGAAGGTCACTCAGTCTCCCTAAATTTGGACGGATCATGCGCACGTTGTTTTCATAAAGTATAGGATTGTTTTGCGAGAGTGTGTAGCTAACCAGTTGTCTGAACCGTAGACTATGTTCTACGCACCCATAAGGCTAGACTCCATCCATCTGTGACAAAGCCCTTCATACAAGGCCGAGTTACCCTACCGTTTGTTGATTTTGATATTGAACATTTTATTCCTCTTCCAATCCTGCCAAATTGGCTGTTTGTCAAATTTAACTAGGCATCTGATTTATCCTGAAACAAAGAAGTCAAGTTTAAGGTGTCACTGTAAGGATTCATATCCGAGGTCATTCACTTACACATCTCACTGAAAACACGTCTACCACATACAAAAGAATGTAATTCTATCTGAGGAGCTGGTTTGGACGGCGCTAGAGGAGGCTGCTCGACTTCGCGTGTGTTACACATGGCCCATAGTTTCAAATCGCTGAACAATCTTATGCACAAATTGTGACGTGTCCAGTTGGTCCACCAATGGACCTTGTGGACAAGCCACGAACGAGCTGCCAGCTGGCCTAGCAGATCTTGCTTCCATACGCTCGGTGTGTTGGTCCAGTATTGATATACAACCAGGGAAACAAGCGAATCAAGGGTGCCGTTCGCTAAAACAAAAACAAACCAAACAAGTGCTCTCTCCAAAACTAAAGGTGAACCCCCTGACGTTTGACAGATTTACACAAAAGGAGACAATGTAAACAGGACAAAAAATGAGTTATTCCAAAACTCGTAATGCGTAATGAACAACACCACGAGGCAGTAGGGTATGTTTCTCAAGTTCTCCATGCATCCTGTTGTTGTCGTGACTATTCTTGTATGTTTGGAGCCTTCTCTCTACCAGTCGTCTAGACCCAAAGATTCACTCGCTCCTTGTCCTTAGCTCCAACCTTTCCATGGGACATAGAAGTATGTTTGAATAGTGTGGAATCCTCACAGTCTATTCGGAGGAAAGGTTCTATGCAAAGGTGATTAAGTGTAGTATTGCACAAGAAAGCTCAAAAACATTGGAAACATAGTCAACAATGATGGTATCCATGTGGATTGGTAAAAGGTCCAAGGCGTAGTAGATTGGCCATCCCCAGAGAATGTTGTGTATGCTTTTTTTCCCTCTTCCTTGTAGATAATGTTTGTAACTCAAAAGTCCAACAAGTTCTCAACAAAAGGCCCAACCAACTCTAATGAATGCCCAATCACAAACACTCTTGATACATCATGTACGTTATGCCTGCATTACGAGGGAATGTTTTGCTGAACTCTTAGTGTCGTTCCCGCAACCTCCACCCCATCACACCTAAGAGGATGCTCTGAATGTGGATGACTGACCACAGCTGGGAGAGATAGTGGACGTGACCCTCTACTTGCGCCTCATTGTCTCCTTGATGTATTTGGTTACGTACACACGACCAGACATTGCCTTCGTCGTCAACCTCCTTGCACAATTTCTGCACTGTCCTTAGGGGAGAGCCCTTCACGCGGCCGTGCGAGTGGTGCGGCATGTGGTTTCCACACCTACCTTAGACTTTGCTTTCCACAACAAAGTTTGGTGGTAGTTGACAGCTACACAAATAGTGAATGGGCATGGAGCTCTCAGGGGCGCAGTCTGACAGGCTACATGTTCCTGCTAGGTGGCACCTCGGTAACGAGGCACAACGACAGGCAAGGCTACATTAAACGTAGCTCATCAGAGGGTGTATACTTCACGCTAGAGGCTTGGACTGGCGGTGTGGCTACAGTGTTTGTTTCGTGAATTCACCAGTCTATGCCTTGCATCGTTTTATGTGCTGACAACCTTACTTGCGCCATTTCAAACAACTCTAGTGTGTTTCATGCCCGCGTGCAACATGTTGCTCTTGAGCATCACTTTCTATGTGATCTTGTGGAGTGACAGTTGATTTCCATCATCTAGGTCTGCATGGGATTGTAGTGGGATGACTTGTTGACCAAGGCAATGCATTGGCATGCACAAAGCTTGTGGTGGCCATTCGTTCTGTCAAGCTTTGCCCTTTACCTATACGTGGTTGAGAGTGGGGTGTGTGCGTGTGGACTGTTGAACATCTTCTTAGGCACATGTGTAAGTTTTGCACGTGTATGAGCATGCAAACCATCTGGTCATGTGGGAGTGTTGCGAAGCGATTTGTTTTTGTCTCCCTGTAGAGCTATTTGTGACCACTCGGCCGTGTCCATGCTCATGCACATCCCTGATACAAACACAGCTGGCGCCAGAGCACCAAAGGATGGTGGCTCGACCCACCAATAGTTGCGAAACAGCTGCCACGGCGTCCCGCGTGCTTCCTGGGATGCTGTGCATATTTTTTGCAATCACTAGAGTTTTTTACTGCGGACTAGCTCTAGAGCCCGTTTTGCATGCTTTTCATTATGTGTCCACATATTGATGTCAGACTTGTGCGTGTGACCAGTTGTAATGTTCCCTTTGAGAGTTTGCACCTGTAGGTTCAGACGGTGTTGTGTTTGGATGCTTGTGCGCAGATTTACGGCCAAAACAGTGGGTCTAGGTCGGTTTACGGACAAGATGGCATTGTTATGTGCATCACTTGCCATGCACCGCGGCAGGTATGGTGTGTGCTTGCTATTTGTCATTCATCTCTGTGCATTGAAGCTATTGTGCTAATGAAATTTCAAGCGTCTCGCCTGGCCCATTCCTTGTTGTTCCTACACCCGCCCACTGTGCTAGTGTAATCGTCGACTAGTTAGCATCGCCCCATTAGATGCAACAGTGCTAGGAGGCTTCCAAGTAGTTTGTCTACGAGGAGCGACGATGACCCACGCAAAGAAGTGGGGGCATTCTGTTAACGTGTGGTCCAATGTGGGAGTTTAGGGGCAACTGAACCTCGTTTTCAACACCCACATGCACCGGACTTACCCAATGCAAGAATGTTGGCTGGTGCCATGGCAGATCCTGGGACGCCCTTTGGGGCATTCGTGGTGCCCGGGCATTGACGATGCGACATGCAACGTATAAGGACAATTTTTGAAGACCCCAGCCAGCTCCAGCGAGGGCTCAGAACGGACGTTGATGTATCCGGACACGTTGGGGGGGGGGAGTAG
>SZWC01025197.1:0-13141 GCA_023375785.1 Penium margaritaceum
TATAGATATAGATATAGATATAGATATAGATATAGATATAGATATAGATATAGATATAGATATAGATATAGATATAGATATATATAGATAAAGATATAGATATAGATATAGATATAGAAATAGATATTGATATATATATATAGATATAGATATAGATAAAGATATAGATATAGATATAGATATAGATATTGATATAGATATAGACATAGATATAGATATAGATATAGATATAGATATAGATATAGATATAGATATAGATAGAGATATAGATATAGATATAGAGATAGAGATAGAGATAGATATAGATATAGATATAGCTATAGATATAGATATAGATATCGATATCGATATCGATATCGATATCGATATCGATATCGATATCGATATCGATATCGATATCGATATCGATATCGATATCGATATCGATATCGATATCGATATCGATATCGATATCGATATCGATATCGATATCGATATCGATATCGATATCGATATCGATATCGATATCGATATCGATATCGATATCGATATCGATATCGATATCGATATCGATATCGATATCGATATCGATATCGATATCGATATCGATATCGATATCGATATCGATATCGATATCGATATCGATATCGATATCGATATCGATATCGATATCGATATCGATATCGATATCGATATCGATATCGATATCGATATCGATATCGATATCGATATCGATATCGATATCGATATCGATATCGATATCGATATCGATATCGATATCGATATCGATATCGATATCGATATCGATATCGATATCGATATCGATATCGATATCGATATCGATATCGATATCGATATCGATATCGATATCGATATCGATATCGATATCGATATCGATATCGATATCGATATCGATATCGATATCGATATCGATATCGATATCGATATCGATATCGATATCGATATCGATATCGATATCGATATCGATATCGATATCGATATCGATATCGATATCGATATCGATATCGATATCGATATCGATATCGATATCGATATCGATATCGATATCGATATCGATATCGATATCGATATCGATATCGATATCGATATCGATATCGATATCGATATCGATATCGATATCGATATCGATATCGATATCGATATCGATATCGATATCGATATCGATATCGATATCGATATCGATATCGATATCGATATCGATATCGATATCGATATCGATATCGATATCGATATCGATATCGATATCGATATCGATATCGATATCGATATCGATATCGATATCGATATCGATATCGATATCGATATCGATATCGATATCGATATCGATATCGATATCGATATCGATATCGATATCGATATCGATATCGATATCGATATCGATATCGATATCGATATCGATATCGATATCGATATCGATATCGATATCGATATCGATATCGATATCGATATCGATATCGATATCGATATCGATATCGATATCGATATCGATATCGATATCGATATCGATATCGATATCGATATCGATATCGATATCGATATCGATATCGATATCGATATCGATATCGATATCGATATCGATATCGATATCGATATCGATATCGATATCGATATCGATATCGATATCGATATCGATATCGATATCGATATCGATATCGATATCGATATCGATATCGATATCGATATCGATATCGATATCGATATCGATATCGATATCGATATCGATATCGATATCGATATCGATATCGATATCGATATCGATATCGATATCGATATCGATATCGATATCGATATCGATATCGATATCGATATCGATATCGATATCGATATCGATATCGATATCGATATCGATATCGATATCGATATCGATATCGATATCGATATCGATATCGATATCGATATCGATATCGATATCGATATCGATATCGATATCGATATCGATATCGATATCGATATCGATATCGATATCGATATCGATATCGATATCGATATCGATATCGATATCGATATCGATATCGATATCGATATCGATATCGATATCGATATCGATATCGATATCGATATCGATATCGATATCGATATCGATATCGATATCGATATCGATATCGATATCGATATCGATATCGATATCGATATCGATATCGATATCGATATCGATATCGATATCGATATCGATATCGATATCGATATCGATATCGATATCGATATCGATATCGATATCGATATCGATATCGATATCGATATCGATATCGATATCGATATCGATATCGATATCGATATCGATATCGATATCGATATCGATATCGATATCGATATCGATATCGATATCGATATCGATATCGATATCGATATCGATATCGATATCGATATCGATATCGATATCGATATCGATATCGATATCGATATCGATATCGATATCGATATCGATATCGATATCGATATCGATATCGATATCGATATCGATATCGATATCGATATCGATATCGATATCGATATCGATATCGATATCGATATCGATATCGATATCGATATCGATATCGATATCGATATCGATATCGATATCGATATCGATATCGATATCGATATCGATATCGATATCGATATCGATATCGATATCGATATCGATATCGATATCGATATCGATATCGATATCGATATCGATATCGATATCGATATCGATATCGATATCGATATCGATATCGATATCGATATCGATATCGATATCGATATCGATATCGATATCGATATCGATATCGATATCGATATCGATATCGATATCGATATCGATATCGATATCGATATCGATATCGATATCGATATCGATATCGATATCGATATCGATATCGATATCGATATCGATATCGATATCGATATCGATATCGATATCGATATCGATATCGATATCGATATCGATATCGATATCGATATCGATATCGATATCGATATCGATATCGATATCGATATCGATATCGATATCGATATCGATATCGATATCGATATCGATATCGATATCGATATCGATATCGATATCGATATCGATATCGATATCGATATCGATATCGATATCGATATCGATATCGATATCGATATCGATATCGATATCGATATCGATATCGATATCGATATCGATATCGATATCGATATCGATATCGATATCGATATCGATATCGATATCGATATCGATATCGATATCGATATCGATATCGATATCGATATCGATATCGATATCGATATCGATATCGATATCGATATCGATATCGATATCGATATCGATATCGATATCGATATCGATATCGATATCGATATCGATATCGATATCGATATCGATATCGATATCGATATCGATATCGATATCGATATCGATATCGATATCGATATCGATATCGATATCGATATCGATATCGATATCGATATCGATATCGATATCGATATCGATATCGATATCGATATCGATATCGATATCGATATCGATATCGATATCGATATCGATATCGATATCGATATCGATATCGATATCGATATCGATATCGATATCGATATCGATATCGATATCGATATCGATATCGATATCGATATCGATATCGATATCGATATCGATATCGATATCGATATCGATATCGATATCGATATCGATATCGATATCGATATCGATATCGATATCGATATCGATATCGATATCGATATCGATATCGATATCGATATCGATATCGATATCGATATCGATATCGATATCGATATCGATATCGATATCGATATCGATATCGATATCGATATCGATATCGATATCGATATCGATATCGATATCGATATCGATATCGATATCGATATCGATATCGATATCGATATCGATATCGATATCGATATCGATATCGATATCGATATCGATATCGATATCGATATCGATATCGATATCGATATCGATATCGATATCGATATCGATATCGATATCGATATCGATATCGATATCGATATCGATATCGATATCGATATCGATATCGATATCGATATCGATATCGATATCGATATCGATATCGATATCGATATCGATATCGATATCGATATCGATATCGATATCGATATCGATATCGATATCGATATCGATATCGATATCGATATCGATATCGATATCGATATCGATATCGATATCGATATCGATATCGATATCGATATCGATATCGATATCGATATCGATATCGATATCGATATCGATATCGATATCGATATCGATATCGATATCGATATCGATATCGATATCGATATCGATATCGATATCGATATCGATATCGATATCGATATCGATATCGATATCGATATCGATATCGATATCGATATCGATATCGATATCGATATCGATATCGATATCGATATCGATATCGATATCGATATCGATATCGATATCGATATCGATATCGATATCGATATCGATATCGATATCGATATCGATATCGATATCGATATCGATATCGATATCGATATCGATATCGATATCGATATCGATATCGATATCGATATCGATATCGATATCGATATCGATATCGATATCGATATCGATATCGATATCGATATCGATATCGATATCGATATCGATATCGATATCGATATCGATATCGATATCGATATCGATATCGATATCGATATCGATATCGATATCGATATCGATATCGATATCGATATCGATATCGATATTGATATAGATATAGATATAGATATAGATATAGATATAGATATAGATATTGATATAGATATAGATATAGATATAGATATAGATATAGATATAGATATAGATATAGATATATATATATATAGATATCGATGTAGATGTAGATATAGATATAGATATAGATATATATATATGGATATAGATATAGATATAGATATAGATATAGATATAGATATAGATATAGATATAGATATAGATATAGATATAGATATAGATAAAGATATAGATATAGATATATATATATGGATATAGATATAGATATAGATATAGATATAGATATAGATATAGATATAGATATAGATATAGATATAGATATAGATATAGATAAAGATATAGATATATGAGAAAAAATATTCTTCAAATGTTAGTGTTGCATGAAGTAGGCTTTCAATCATAACATGAACGAAAAGATTGAGGAGCTTCATTTTCCCCTTTTAAGCCACAATAATTCAAAATTAAAAGCTTTGATTAATTTTTTTATGAAATATAATACTGTGCTCAATTCATAACCATGCATAAAAGAGAAGATAAATGGTTGAGAAATGAGTAGCCAAAGCTTCTATTTAGGTTGTAGGGAACGTGACTTACCCAGTTGCATCTATAAGATTGAAGAACGGGTTGGGTTTAGTATATATATAATAAAATTGCAATCAATTGACACACTGCTGTATGAATGATGGATGAGGTTTAGAATGGGACAATGTAGTTCACATTGAGTAAGGTAGGGGTGCAATATCTTGTCGCATTCATGAATATATTTCAAGTGCTGTAGCTACGAAATAGAGGGTGTCAGCTTGTGTTCACTCAGACTACACTCCTTTTTCATCGGTTTCGCTCACCTTTGTTGAAACGTTTCCCTCGTCGGTGTTTGTCTGTCAGCGCTGGTCGCTCGCGAGCGGGGAGTCCCTGTCTCTGGCTCTTTCATCACGTTGGCTGTGAGTGTGGAGCTGGGTGTTTCGGAGGACATCATGTCGCGGTCGCACGTTCTTCCAGCGGCCTGCGACTCCGTGGGGTAGCATTGAGAAGGGCAGTTTTGCGCGACGCCTTAGCTGACACGGTTTTAATGACGCGATCCCCTAGCGTTGAGACCAATTATTGATGAAGTTGCGTTCCAAGTGAAATTCGTCAAACGTCTAACGTGGTTCGCGTTCTTGTTATCCGGTTTGACCGCTACCGGAATTCGCAGGTCAGTAAGATTCTCTCAGATCCTCCACGCGACGCCGGCTGTCCATCAACTTTTTCGACAATCGGTGGAGGGGTACAGCTTTATTCCATGTCGGTTATTCGCGTTTCCCGCCATGCACTAAGTATGCTTCCGGTTGTATCTGTCATATGCCATATTGTGCAATATTCCCCTTAATTGATGCGAATATCCATGTCAAACCCGTGTAATGTACATTTGTAAAATACGAACGTAAAATTCTCTCACGCACTTGTGTGTTCAGCGATATTGACTGACCGTTTAGCGAAATTACCTTTCGCGCCATGGTACATCAGCACAAACGATGCCGAGAATTTCGTGCGTCAGCAGGCGGGAATCTGAATTTCTCATTTGCCCGCATCAGGTGAAAATCCGCCGAGTCGCAGGCAAATGGGAAGAACGTAAAACCGTACAACCGTTCCAGATACTTTTTCCCGATGTCTGACACCTAGTGAAGAACGCGACCAGCATTACCGAGTTGCAGCGCGGTCTGCAAAAAGTAAGGCGTCGCGGTATTTTTCCGCATTGAGAAATCCGAGTCGCCTTCGAGCCGCGAGGGGTAAGAAAAGTAACGTTAACCGCGTGCAGGGTATCTCTGCTAAAAAGCCGCACATATTTGCCTGTCAACCATTGACGGTCTATTTTCCCCAGTAGGCTACGGCGTTGCGCAAAACCGCCCTCGGGTGATAGTGGTCACCGGCAAGAAAATCGCCAGCAGAGTCCTTCGGGCCCTATCCGTTCCCACGCCCCTGCTGCAAACATCTTGGCGGAGCACTTCCTGCCGAGCTGTGAGGAGATTGTCTCCTTGTCAACTTGCCTTGAGTGCTCCTGCACTGGGCGGCTCTGGATTTGGTCGAACTCCCTCCTGTTCTCCGTGAAGAATCCGTCTGCACCCGCGGCCCGTCATGGTCTGGCCAGCTGCAGAGCCACCAGGCCGCGTGCGGTCGTACTTTAGCTGTCAGAAGCGAGAGCGCACCGCACTCGCCAAGGCACCGATGGCGACGGGCCGGGCGCCGCGAGAGGTTGACCTTCTCGTTTTCGTCACAGCGCTGATCGTTGCAGCGCCCATCGCAAACGCTGCGGCCATCCCGTCGTCGCAATGTGAGTGTAGAATGAAGTCTATTGCGCATGTTCACATCATTCACCCGCAGTAAAAGTACAGTAGTGAATCACTACTAGTGATAAACATGGTCCTCCAAGCGAGAGTGCGGCTCGGAAATACATCTCATTTGGAGAGCCTTACATCAGCGCGAGAGTGTGATTCCCGAGTCGCCAGAGTAGGCGACTTGGGAACTGCACAGTGCAGTTCCCGAGCCGGTTGCACTGCAACTGAGAGTGCGACTTGATGGATGGGCTCCAAATGAGTGTGCGACTCGGGAGAAGTTTCGTTTGAAGGTCATCACTGATGACCGCGTCGGAACTGCGTCGCGTCCTTCGTCGAGTCGCGCAAGCCTCGAGTGGGATGATGCCAACCTGCTGCTTCCGTCGCTCTGATCTCTGCGACCCCTGCCCATTTCTCTTCAACCCCTGCCCATTCCTCTTCAACCCCGGCGCGAAGGGCTACGTTTGATTTCCTGATCTATGCAGTTTGATTCTAGCTTCCTTCCCACGCCCCAGGAGCCGTTAGCTCGCGGACAGGCAACCCTTAGGGCCGACTGTCCCTCACAGGCAGCAGCGGCGGCCATGTGCATAGCGGCCGTGTTGGCTGCTGCCATGACCACTCGGGGTTACCATGGGCCCTCTCTCCGGCCTAAGCTGGCTTCCCCTTTCCAACCCGTCAAAGGCCGCTGCCGACCCCCCCAGCCCAGCCCGGTCGGCGGCCTCTGACCCCAATAGGCCCGATTCCCGGTCCTTGCCGCAGGAATGTGGCCCACCTGGTAGCTGCAGCTTGTGTTGCGTGGCCGACCCTTCTCTCTTCCTCTGTTGTTGGCACCTGTTGGCTTGCACGCCCGGCCCTTTGCGGCCAAGCACGGTCAGCCTGACCCCCCCTCCCAAGTTGAGCTCCTTCTGATCTGGCGCGCTCGCCTCGTCCCTCTTTCCTTCTCCGGTTGACCAACTCTCAGTACCAGCGAGATGGTCACCCCGGTGTGTCTTGAGGGTTAGTCGCGCTCGTGACACATTGGTGGCCGTCGATCAAGATCAAGCAAGATGGTCACGAGCTCACCCATCTTGTTGAAGGTTTCAACAAGATGGGTGAGCCCCTCCATCGGCGAGTCTCACTCTCGGCGACGCGAGAGTGAGTCTCGGCCGGTGAATCTTGGGTCGAGACCGCCCGTTGGTCTCGGCCGGTGACTCTTGGGTCGAGACCGCCCGTTGGTCTCGGCCGGTGACTCTTGGGTCGAGACCGCCTGTTGGTCTCGGCCGGTGACTCTTGGGTCGAGACCGCTCGTTGGTCTCGGCCGGTGACTCTTGGGTCGAGACCGCCTGTTGGTCTCGGCCGGTGACTCTTGGGTCGAGACCGCTCGTTGGTCTCGGCCGGTGACTCTTGGGTCGAGACCGCCCGTTGGTCTCGGCAGGCTCAAGGGCATCAACCATCGTTCCAAGACTTGGTTTTATGAATAGCACTCGTTGTACATGATGTCAGCATTGCGTCAACGTGTCTGTTTGAGGAGGACAGTGAATACTTACAATGCGTCTTTCTCGGCTATTCCGTTTGCACTTAACAAACAACTTGGACAACCTGCTACGACTACAACAGACCTAATGCATCCACATCCCATTAAAATCCGTACATGAAGTATTCAACAACGAATAGTGAGCGAGCAGGAATTGGGAGGGTACAGACAAAACCACAAGAAACATACTTTTTCCCTTCCAAACAGAAACAGGTACACATCTGGTAAAAAGAACTTAAAAACTACATGAAACATCTTCCATACTCTTTGAAAAGACACACAAAAACCCTGGCACTAAACCACTCTTCAGACCTTGTAAACAATCTCTTGGTGTGCCATCCAGATCTTCAGCAACTGCATCCGCCGCATCGTTTCCTCACTCATGCCATGGCGGAAATCGCTGCCAGTGTGCCTGGCACGTGAGAATGCTCTCTCACATGCCGCTGACGAGGCAGGCACACTCAAAACATCCATGGCAGCGGAAAAAAGGATAGGCCACTGCTTGCGGTTTGCCTGCCAAAAAAGCAATTGGGTTTTCATCCTCGCGGAGCCTATTCATGCGGATGTACAGCTCCAGCTCACGCTGCAGTGGTGCTTCCATGGTGGTCCCAGCTGCGAACACCGCACCATGATGTGAGCGCTTGGTCCCAGCAGCACGCGCGATGGGGCTGCGGATGATGCGCATGCTGTCCGAGCCGGACGACGTAGCACGCCTTGCGGACAGCGATCCGGACAAGGCAGATGTAGACGATGCGGACGAAGGCGAGTTGCTGTTCAGAGCAGACAGCGCCTGCGTCCGCCCATGCAGCAACCGCTTTTTGGTTGCAGCTGCAGCGGGAAGAGCGGCAGCGGACGCATGCAGGGCAGCCGCGGGCGTTGAAGCAGCAGCAACCGAGGTGATGCCGAGCATGTCATCCAGCATGCTCGCGGCAATACTGCTGTTGTTGGGGCTGCTGCTGTCAGCGGTGGCCTCTGCGGCGGTGTCGCGAGCTTGCTCGTTCGCCATCGCGTGCAGATAGGCCGCTTTGTACGGCTGCAGCAGGCTGGAGATGACGCGCAAGACCTCATCGGGATGGACGTCGCATGCGTCCCCACGATAACTCTCCTCGAGATAAGCCTTGTTGAACCGCGGATCCAAGAACGTGGCCAGGTATTGGCAGTCCCCTGTCAACGTGTAGAAGGTGCCCACGTGCTCCACTGCCTTGGTGATTGACTGCGCAAGCAACAGCTGCACAACATGCAGCTCGTCAGTTGCTGCGTCCGCCCCGCGTGCTGCCATTGTTGCGTCAGCTGCCGCCTTGCATGCGTCGGCGCTGTTCTGCAAGCAGTACAGAAGGTCGTTGTAGAAGGGAATGGCAAGCGAGAATGTTGGGATGGTCTCGCCGGAGATATCGTCGGTCATGTTCTTGAACGGCTCGAGCACCTCCGCGATGCAGCGGATGGTGAGCCACTGCGAGCCGGACAGCCGCACGCCGTCCTCTCCGAGTGACGTCAGCCACTTCTCCAGCGGCTCGCGCTGCTCGTGGGCCAACTGCAACATCGTGACATGCTGTTCCAGCGGGTGCGGGAGTCAGGGTTGATTTTCCTGTAGGGAGTGGGGTGGTTTGCGAGGAAAAATGCCTCAAACTGAGGCCTCGCGCTGCGGGCTGCGGCTGATGAAAACAGCAATCCCGCGGACCATGTCCACAATGCGCTCAACCTCCGGCTGTGCAAGGATGTCGCCCATGCCCAGATTGAGCACGTGGTCGAAGCACCGCACGAAGCGGTCCTCCGAGAAGTCTACATGGTGTTCGGCGAGGAGGCGAACCATGGCGCCGTTCACCGACGCGTTGTCCATGGTGACGCAGCAGACTTGGTCCCACAGCCCCCAAGTCTGGACAACGTTGCAAAAAACCTGGAAGGTTGTAGCGGCATCATGGCGGCCCCACACTGGCTCGAAGCCGATGAGGATGGAGAGGATGCGGCCGCCATAAATGCCGTGGGCAGTGACCCCACAATGACTGTCGTTCACGGTGGATGTCCAGCCGTCCATTGCAAATGAGATTCGGCCCCTCGCATGTCCACAGAAGCTTGCAAAACTGCAGCTCAACCGCCTCATACGCCACGTAGATGTCACGTGCAAGGGTTTGTGGAGATACTAGTTGTGCGGCTGGGTTGGCATGCTCCACTGCCTCTTGCAGCCACGCAGATGCGATGGCCGCGAACGGGATGTCCTTCTCCACAAACCACTGCATGATGCACTTGCGGAAGTACATGGCGTCGAAGACCGCACGTGGCTCCAAGTTCCGGATGTTTTGGGCCTCGTCAGCCTTCGCAAGATGCGTGCGAAGGGTCTGGGTATAGAACGGCAAACGGGATTTTTTCCCGAGTCGCTTTGTAGATTACATCAACGTTCAGCCTTGATACGTCCCGCGTACAGCATTGCGTGTGCCTAAACATCTGTCCAAACACAACAGAGGCTCTCGCGCTCGAGTCCCCTTGGAATCCTAAAAGATTTTCCCGAGCCGCAGTCTCATTTGCCGTTCCTTAGGTCTGGGTGCCACGTCCCGCGTCCTCCATGGTCTTCGCCACCCGTCGATGTGCTGCGGCGAGGTGGGACCACATGGAACTGGTGTTGCCATTCTTGATGGCGACGGTCTTCATGAGGCTACCCATCTCGCACAGCTTGCACTGCGCAGAGTTGGGGTCGCCCTCCACGCGGTAGAAGTAGTGCCATACATGGGCACGGGAGCCAGCCGGAAGAGTCGCGGGAGCGTCCGACGTGATGGTCATGGGGCTGCTCACGGCTTTGCCGTGCGAAACGGACGACGAGCATAGCACTCGCCATGCTCGTGATTCGCGTATGCCTGCACACATGAACATGCATGTGGATCAGTACGTGATTCAATGACTCTCCCTGAAGATTGGACAGCAATCTAATCGACGACTGGCGGACGTGCTGGGCGGACGTACCGTGGACGGATGTAGGGTGCGGAGGTGGGCAGGTGGACTGGCAGGAATGTTGTAGCGGGCTGTTGAAAATGCCGAGATGGATAGGTTATCTAGTCGGGGCAGGAAACCTCTCGCGGTACGGTACGAGTCCAGTAAGTGAAGCTGCTGCGTCGAAGTAATACATCGCCCAGGAAGACCACAAGAACATTTACTCCGACGAAGTACGCAACTTCTTGCAAGAAACTTCGGACAATCCTACGACATTGTTGGACGTCGATCTACGACTCGAGCGTAGGTAGTCGAAAAGAGGTAATACGGGCAGCTGTGTCAAAAACATATTTTTCTAGGAAGCGATGACTGTGAGGTACAATATCTATTTTCCACGTTCCTTGCCTGGCATCTCTTGTGTGACACTCGCTCCCACAACGTCGGAGCTCATTTGAACGGCCCGATAACATCTGCTTCACCAGCAGTAGGGCCGCAGGATTGTCAGATATGCGCACGGTCGGTCAGAGGCCCATCTCCGTCCCTACCGTGGCTTTGCCCGGCCTGCGTACAGATGGCCATTAGACGTCTGAGTGAGCAGAGCTGGCAAAAAATATTTTCCCACGTCGGCGCCACAACGAGAAAATCTTTTTCCTCTTGGTGAGCCGATGTTCAACTAGGCAGAGGTACTCTGACCGAGTGCGATATCAAACTGACGGTATCGGCGAGTCCAACCAATATGAGTGTGTACATCCACCGTCAGATCGTCAGTACGTCAATGCTCAGCCTAGCCTAGTGTCACGCCCAGGACAGCCAGCAGGATGCTTCTCGAGTTTGAGAGCCCGGACGTTTGAATTTTTGAAATGAGGTATCGGACCATCGCAAACCCTCTTACACAAAAAGAATGTAAGAATGATGCACCAGTTCACCACGACAACATGCGTCTCCTTGGTGACGACGCCGCAATTACCTGTTTTTCCGTTCAAACCGGACGGGCAAACAAATTTTCCTTGTTTTGCACGAATGAGACCGATGGGAGAGCGGAATCGATCGCGACCGGTTTAATTAACGCCGCCGCGAGAGTCCTCTCGAGCCGCTCAATATGATATCGAGAAATCTCATGCGATTACTCTCGCATGGAGGGGCTTGGTTGAAGCCTTCCACGATTGCCTTGGTCCACGGCAACCGTGTGTGCCCACAGCCTCAGGAGGCCCTCCGGATGAGGGAAGCCACTGTCGGCGGAACGGCAGAATCGTCATATACGATCAATCCACCAGCAACCTCGTGGCTTGCGTACGCTCTCACAAGCTACACAGCACCACAGCGCATTTCATAGCACCGCAGCGCATTACAGCGCACCACCGATGCGTAGCACACAGCACCACACAGCACCGAAGCACACCTTACGGCACTGCACCGCATCACAGCGTACCACACCAAAGTACATCACACTGCACCACAACCTAGCGTTCCACAGCCCATTCTAGATTTTGATACGATGACACCACAGTACAAAACCACGGTAGCATCATTACTATCCCTGTCCATCCCTCACTCTCTCTCACCCTCTCCATCTCCCTCCTGCACCCCCCCCCTCTCTCTCTATCTCTCTCTCTCTCTCTCTCTCTCTCTCTCTCCTTCTCTCTGTGTGTCTCTCCTTCTCTCTCTCTCTCTCTCTCTCTCTCTCTCTCC
>SZWC01025198.1:8551-35490 GCA_023375785.1 Penium margaritaceum
GAAACCAAAGTCGGGTCACAAAAACCAGACCCGGGTCACAGAAACCAAAGCCGGGTCACAGAAACCAAAGCCGGGTCACAGAAACCAAAGCCGGGTCACATCAACCAAAGCTGGGTCACAGAAAGCAAACCCAGGTCACAGTAACCAAGGCCGGGTCACAAAATCAAAGCCGGGTCACAGAAACCAAAGCCTGGTCCCAGAAACCAAAACCGGGTCAACGAAACCAAAGCCGGGTCATAGAAACCAAAGCAGGGTTACAGAAACCAGAGCCGGTTCTCAGAAACCAAAGCCGAGTCACATAAACCAAACCCAGGTCACAGAAACCAAAGCCGGGTTACAGGAACAAAAGCCCGGCTACAAAAACCAAAGCCAGGTCATAGAAACCAAAGCGGAACTCAGAAACCAAAACCGGGTCACAGAAACCAAAGCCGGGTCACACAAATAAACCCCGGGTCACAGTCAACAAAACCGGGTCAAAGAAACCAAAGCCGGGTCACAGAAACCAAAGCCGGGTCACAGAAACCAAAGCCGGGTCACGAAAACCAAAGCCGGGTCACAGAAACAAAAGCCGGGTCACAGAAACCAAAGCCGGGTCACGGAAACCAAAGCCGGGTCACAGAAACAAAAACCGGGCCGTACAAACCAAAGCTGGGTCACATGAACCAAAGCCGGGTCATACAAACCAAAGCCGGGTCACAGACACCAAAGCCGGGTCACAAAAACCAAAGCCGAGTCACAGAAACCAAAGCCGGGTCACAGAACCCAAAGCCGGGTCACAGAAACCAAAGCCGGGTCACAAAAACGAAAGCTGGGTCGTAGAAACCACAGTTGCGTCACAGAAACCAAAGCCGGGTCACAGAAACAAAAGCCGGGTCATGGAAACCAAAACCGGGTCACAGAAACCAAAGCCGGGTCATGGAAACCAAAGCGGGATCACATAAACCAAAGCCGGGTCACAAGAACCAAAGCCGGGTCAGAGAAACCAAAGCCAGGTCACAGAAACCAAAGCCAGGTCACAGAAACCAAACCTGGGTCACAAAAACCAAAGCCGGGTCACGGAAACAAAAGCGCAGTCACAAAAACCAAAGTCGGGTTATAGGATCCAAAGCGGATATCAGAAACCAAAGTCAGATCACAAAAACCAAAGCCAGGTCACAGCAATAAACGCCGGGTCACATTCACCAAAGCCGGGTCATAGAAACCAAAGCCAGGTCACAGCAATAAACGCCGGGTCACATTCACCAAAGCCGGGTCATAGAAACCAAAGCCAGGTCACAGCAATAAACGCCGGGTCACATTCACCAAAGCCGGGTCATAGAAACCAAAGCCAGGTCACAGCAATAAACGCCGGGTCACATTCACCAAAGCCGGGTCATAGAAACCAAAGCCAGGTCACAGCAATAAACGCCGGGTCACATTCACCAAAGCCGGGTCATAGAAACCAAAGCCAGGTCACAGCAATAAACGCCGGGTCACATTCACCAAAGCCGGGTCATAGAAACCAAAGCCAGGTCACAGCAATAAACGCCGGGTCACATTCACCAAAGCCGGGTCATAGAAACCAAAGCCAGGTCACAGCAATAAACGCCGGGTCACATTCACCAAAGCCGGGTCATAGAAACCAAAGCCAGGTCACAGCAATAAACGCCGGGTCACATTCACCAAAGCCGGGTCATAGAAACCAAAGCCAGGTCACAGCAATAAACGCCGGGTCACATTCACCAAAGCCGGGTCATAGAAACCAAAGCCAGGTCACAGCAATAAACGCCGGGTCACATTCACCAAAGCCGGGTCATAGAAACCAAAGCCAGGTCACAGCAATAAACGCCGGGTCACATTCACCAAAGCCGGGTCATAGAAACCAAAGCCAGGTCACAGCAATAAACGCCGGGTCACATTCACCAAAGCCGGGTCATAGAAACCAAAGCCAGGTCACAGCAATAAACGCCGGGTCACATTCACCAAAGCCGGGTCATAGAAACCAAAGCCAGGTCACAGCAATAAACGCCGGGTCACATTCACCAAAGCCGGGTCATAGAAACCAAAGCCAGGTCACAGCAATAAACGCCGGGTCACATTCACCAAAGCCGGGTCATAGAAACCAAAGCCAGGTCACAGCAATAAACGCCGGGTCACATTCACCAAAGCCGGGTCATAGAAACCAAAGCCAGGTCACAGCAATAAACGCCGGGTCACATTCACCAAAGCCGGGTCATAGAAACCAAAGCCAGGTCACAGCAATAAACGCCGGGTCACATTCACCAAAGCCGGGTCATAGAAACCAAAGCCAGGTCACAGCAATAAACGCCGGGTCACATTCACCAAAGCCGGGTCATAGAAACCAAAGCCAGGTCACAGCAATAAACGCCGGGTCACATTCACCAAAGCCGGGTCATAGAAACCAAAGCCAGGTCACAGCAATAAACGCCGGGTCACATTCACCAAAGCCGGGTCATAGAAACCAAAGCCAGGTCACAGCAATAAACGCCGGGTCACATTCACCAAAGCCGGGTCATAGAAACCAAAGCCAGGTCACAGCAATAAACGCCGGGTCACATTCACCAAAGCCGGGTCATAGAAACCAAAGCCAGGTCACAGCAATAAACGCCGGGTCACATTCACCAAAGCCGGGTCATAGAAACCAAAGCCAGGTCACAGCAATAAACGCCGGGTCACATTCACCAAAGCCGGGTCATAGAAACCAAAGCCAGGTCACAGCAATAAACGCCGGGTCACATTCACCAAAGCCGGGTCATAGAAACCAAAGCCAGGTCACAGCAATAAACGCCGGGTCACATTCACCAAAGCCGGGTCATAGAAACCAAAGCCAGGTCACAGCAATAAACGCCGGGTCACATTCACCAAAGCCGGGTCATAGAAACCAAAGCCAGGTCACAGCAATAAACGCCGGGTCACATTCACCAAAGCCGGGTCATAGAAACCAAAGCCAGGTCACAGCAATAAACGCCGGGTCACATTCACCAAAGCCGGGTCATAGAAACCAAAGCCAGGTCACAGCAATAAACGCCGGGTCACATTCACCAAAGCCGGGTCATAGAAACCAAAGCCAGGTCACAGCAATAAACGCCGGGTCACATTCACCAAAGCCGGGTCATAGAAACCAAAGCCAGGTCACAGCAATAAACGCCGGGTCACATTCACCAAAGCCGGGTCATAGAAACCAAAGCCAGGTCACAGCAATAAACGCCGGGTCACATTCACCAAAGCCGGGTCATAGAAACCAAAGCCAGGTCACAGCAATAAACGCCGGGTCACATTCACCAAAGCCGGGTCATAGAAACCAAAGCCAGGTCACAGCAATAAACGCCGGGTCACATTCACCAAAGCCGGGTCATAGAAACCAAAGCCAGGTCACAGAAACCAAAGCTGGGTCACAGAAACCAAAGCCGGGTCACAGAAACAAAAGCTCGGCCACAAAAACCAAAGCCGGGTCATAGAAACCAAAGCGGAACTCAGAAACCAAAGCCGGGTCACAGAAACCAAAGCCAGGTCACAGCAATAAACGCCGGGTCACATTCACCAAAGCCGGTCCAAAGAAACAAAAGCCGGGTCACAGAAACCAAAGACGGGACACAGAAACCAAAGCCGGGCCACAGAAGCCAGTGCCGGGTCACAGAAACCAAAGCTGGGTCATAGAGACCAAAGCCGAATCACAAAAACCAAAACTGGGTCATAGAAACCGAAGCCGGGTCACAGACACCGAAGCCGGGTCACAAAAACCAAAGCCGAGTCACAGAAACCAAAGCCGGGTCACAGAATCCAAAGCCGAGTGAAAGAAACCAAAGCCGGGTCACAAAAACCAAAGCTTGGTCATAGAAACCAAAGCTGGGTCACAGAAACCAAAGCCGGGTCACAGAAACCAAAGCCGGGTCACAGAAACCAAAACCGGGTCTTAAAAACCAAAGCCGGGTCACAGAAACCAAAGCCGGGTCATAAAAACCAAAGCCGGGTCACGGAAACCAAAGCCGGGTCACGGAAACCAAAGTCGGGTCACAGAAACCAAAGCCGGGTCACAGAAACCAACGCCGGGTCACAGAAACCAAAGCCGGGTCACAAAAACCAAAGCTTGGTCATAGAAACCAAAGCTGGGTCACAGAAACCAAAGCCGGGTCACAGAAACCAACGCCGGGTCACAGAAACCAAAGCCGGGTCACAAAAACCAAAGCTTGGTCATAGAAACCAAAGCTGGGTCACAGAAACCAAAGCCGGGTCACAGAAACCAACGCCGGGTCACAGAAACCAAAGCCGGGTCACAAAAACCAAAGCTTGGTCATAGAAACCAAAGCTGGGTCACAGAAACCAAAGCCGGGTCACAGAAACCAACGCCGGGTCACAGAAACCAAAGCCGGGTCACAAAAACCAAAGCTTGGTCATAGAAACCAAAGCTGGGTCACAGAAACCAAAGCCGGGTCACAGAAACCAACGCCGGGTCACAGAAACCAAAGCCGGGTCACAAAAACCAAAGCTTGGTCATAGAAACCAAAGCTGGGTCACAGAAACCAAAGCCGGGTCACAGAAACCAACGCCGGGTCACAGAAACCAAAGCCGGGTCACAAAAACCAAAGCTTGGTCATAGAAACCAAAGCTGGGTCACAGAAACCAAAGCCGGGTCACAGAAACCAACGCCGGGTCACAGAAACCAAAGCCGGGTCACAAAAACCAAAGCTTGGTCATAGAAACCAAAGCTGGGTCACAGAAACCAAAGCCGGGTCACAGAAACCAACGCCGGGTCACAGAAACCAAAGCCGGGTCACAAAAACCAAAGCTTGGTCATAGAAACCAAAGCTGGGTCACAGAAACCAAAGCCGGGTCACAGAAACCAACGCCGGGTCACAGAAACCAAAGCCGGGTCACAGAAACCAACGCCGGGTCACAGAAACCAAAGCCAGGTCACAGTAACCAAAGCCGGGTCACAGAAACCAATGCCGGGTCACATAAACCAAAGCCGGGTCACAGAAAGCAAAGCCAGGTCACATTAACCAAGGCCGGGTCACAAAACCAACGCCAGGTCACATAAACCTAAGCCTGGTCACAGAAACCAATGCCGGGTCAGAGAAACCAAAGTCGGGTCACAGAAACCAAAGCCGGGTCACAGAAACCAAACCTCGGTCGCTTAAACCAAAGCCGGGGCAGAGAAACAAAAGCCCGACCACAAAAACCTAAGCTGGGTCCTAGAAACCAAAGCTGGGTCACACAAACCAAAGCCGGGTCACAGAAACCAAAGCCGGGTTACAGAAACCAAAACCGGGTCACAAAAACCAAAGCCGGGTCACAGAAACCAAAGCGGGTTTACAAAAACCAAAGCCGGGTCACAAGAACCCAAGCCGGGTCACAGAAACCAAAGCTGGGTCACAAAAACCAAAGCCAGGTCACACAAACCAAAGCCGGGTCACAGAGACAAAAGCCGGGTCACAAAAGCCGAAGCCGGGTCACAGAAACCAAAGCTTGGTCACAGAAACCAAAGCCAGATGACAAAAACCAAAGCCAGGTTACAGAAACCAAAGCCGGGTCATAGAAACCAAAGCTGGGTCACATAAACCTTAGCCGCCTCATATAAACCAAAACCGGGTCACAGAAACCAAAGCTGGGTCACAGAAACCAAAGCCGGGTCACAGAAACAAAAGCCGGGCCACGGAAACCAAAGCCGGGTCACTGAAACCAACGCCGGGTCACAGAAGCCAAAGCCAGGTCATATAAACCAAAGTTGGGTCACAAAAACCAAAGCCGGGTCACAGAATCCAAAACCGGGTCACAGAAACCAAAGCCGGGTCAGACAAACGAAAGCCTGGTCACACAAAGCAAAGCCGGGTCACAGAAACCAAAGCCGGGTCGCGGAAACCAAAGCCGGGTCACATAAACCAAAGCCGGGCCACAGAACCCGAAGTCGGGTCACAGACACCGAAGCCGGGTCACAGACACTAAAGCGGGGTCACACACACCAAAGCCGGATCACAGAAACCAAAGCGGGGTCACAGAAACCAACGCCGGGTCACAGAAGCCAAAGCCAGGTCACAGTAACCAAAGCCGGGTCGCGGAAACCAAAGCCGGATCACAGAAACCAAAGCGGGGTCACAGAAACCAACGCCGGGTCACAGAAGCCAAAGCCAGGTCACAGTAACCAAAGCCGGGTCGCGGAAACCAAAGCCGGATCACAGAAACCAAAGCGGGGTCACAGAAACCAACGCCGGGTCACAGAAGCCAAAGCCAGGTCACAGTAACCAAAGCCGGGTCGCGGAAACCAAAGCCGGATCACAGAAACCAAAGCGGGGTCACAGAAACCAACGCCGGGTCACAGAAGCCAAAGCCAGGTCACAGTAACCAAAGCCGGGTCGCGGAAACCAAAGCCGGATCACAGAAACCAAAGCGGGGTCACAGAAACCAACGCCGGGTCACAGAAGCCAAAGCCAGGTCACAGTAACCAAAGCCGGGTCGCGGAAACCAAAGCCGGATCACAGAAACCAAAGCGGGGTCACAGAAACCAACGCCGGGTCACAGAAGCCAAAGCCAGGTCACAGTAACCAAAGCCGGGTCGCGGAAACCAAAGCCGGATCACAGAAACCAAAGCGGGGTCACAGAAACCAACGCCGGGTCACAGAAGCCAAAGCCAGGTCACAGTAACCAAAGCCGGGTCGCGGAAACCAAAGCCGGATCACAGAAACCAAAGCGGGGTCACAGAAACCAACGCCGGGTCACAGAAGCCAAAGCCAGGTCACAGTAACCAAAGCCGGGTCGCGGAAACCAAAGCCGGATCACAGAAACCAAAGCGGGGTCACAGAAACCAACGCCGGGTCACAGAAGCCAAAGCCAGGTCACAGTAACCAAAGCCGGGTCGCGGAAACCAAAGCCGGATCACAGAAACCAAAGCGGGGTCACAGAAACCAACGCCGGGTCACAGAAGCCAAAGCCAGGTCACAGTAACCAAAGCCGGGTCGCGGAAACCAAAGCCGGATCACAGAAACCAAAGCGGGGTCACAGAAACCAACGCCGGGTCACAGAAGCCAAAGCCAGGTCACAGTAACCAAAGCCGGGTCGCGGAAACCAAAGCCGGATCACAGAAACCAAAGCGGGGTCACAGAAACCAACGCCGGGTCACAGAAGCCAAAGCCAGGTCACAGTAACCAAAGCCGGGTCGCGGAAACCAAAGCCGGATCACAGAAACCAAAGCGGGGTCACAGAAACCAACGCCGGGTCACAGAAGCCAAAGCCAGGTCACAGTAACCAAAGCCGGGTCGCGGAAACCAAAGCCGGATCACAGAAACCAAAGCGGGGTCACAGAAACCAACGCCGGGTCACAGAAGCCAAAGCCAGGTCACAGTAACCAAAGCCGGGTCGCGGAAACCAAAGCCGGATCACAGAAACCAAAGCGGGGTCACAGAAACCAACGCCGGGTCACAGAAGCCAAAGCCAGGTCACAGTAACCAAAGCCGGGTCGCGGAAACCAAAGCCGGATCACAGAAACCAAAGCGGGGTCACAGAAACCAACGCCGGGTCACAGAAGCCAAAGCCAGGTCACAGTAACCAAAGCCGGGTCGCGGAAACCAAAGCCGGATCACAGAAACCAAAGCGGGGTCACAGAAACCAACGCCGGGTCACAGAAGCCAAAGCCAGGTCACAGTAACCAAAGCCGGGTCGCGGAAACCAAAGCCGGATCACAGAAACCAAAGCGGGGTCACAGAAACCAACGCCGGGTCACAGAAGCCAAAGCCAGGTCACAGTAACCAAAGCCGGGTCGCGGAAACCAAAGCCGGATCACAGAAACCAAAGCGGGGTCACAGAAACCAACGCCGGGTCACAGAAGCCAAAGCCAGGTCACAGTAACCAAAGCCGGGTCGCGGAAACCAAAGCCGGATCACAGAAACCAAAGCGGGGTCACAGAAACCAACGCCGGGTCACAGAAGCCAAAGCCAGGTCACAGTAACCAAAGCCGGGTCGCGGAAACCAAAGCCGGATCACAGAAACCAAAGCGGGGTCACAGAAACCAACGCCGGGTCACAGAAGCCAAAGCCAGGTCACAGTAACCAAAGCCGGGTCGCGGAAACCAAAGCCGGATCACAGAAACCAAAGCGGGGTCACAGAAACCAACGCCGGGTCACAGAAGCCAAAGCCAGGTCACAGTAACCAAAGCCGGGTCGCGGAAACCAAAGCCGGATCACAGAAACCAAAGCGGGGTCACAGAAACCAACGCCGGGTCACAGAAGCCAAAGCCAGGTCACAGTAACCAAAGCCGGGTCGCGGAAACCAAAGCCGGATCACAGAAACCAAAGCGGGGTCACAGAAACCAACGCCGGGTCACAGAAGCCAAAGCCAGGTCACAGTAACCAAAGCCGGGTCGCGGAAACCAAAGCCGGATCACAGAAACCAAAGCGGGGTCACAGAAACCAACGCCGGGTCACAGAAGCCAAAGCCAGGTCACAGTAACCAAAGCCGGGTCGCGGAAACCAAAGCCGGATCACAGAAACCAAAGCGGGGTCACAGAAACCAACGCCGGGTCACAGAAGCCAAAGCCAGGTCACAGTAACCAAAGCCGGGTCGCGGAAACCAAAGCCGGATCACAGAAACCAAAGCGGGGTCACAGAAACCAACGCCGGGTCACAGAAGCCAAAGCCAGGTCACAGTAACCAAAGCCGGGTCGCGGAAACCAAAGCCGGATCACAGAAACCAAAGCGGGGTCACAGAAACCAACGCCGGGTCACAGAAGCCAAAGCCAGGTCACAGTAACCAAAGCCGGGTCGCGGAAACCAAAGCCGGATCACAGAAACCAAAGCGGGGTCACAGAAACCAACGCCGGGTCACAGAAGCCAAAGCCAGGTCACAGTAACCAAAGCCGGGTCGCGGAAACCAAAGCCGGATCACAGAAACCAAAGCGGGGTCACAGAAACCAACGCCGGGTCACAGAAGCCAAAGCCAGGTCACAGTAACCAAAGCCGGGTCGCGGAAACCAAAGCCGGATCACAGAAACCAAAGCGGGGTCACAGAAACCAACGCCGGGTCACAGAAGCCAAAGCCAGGTCACAGTAACCAAAGCCGGGTCGCGGAAACCAAAGCCGGATCACAGAAACCAAAGCGGGGTCACAGAAACCAACGCCGGGTCACAGAAGCCAAAGCCAGGTCACAGTAACCAAAGCCGGGTCGCGGAAACCAAAGCCGGATCACAGAAACCAAAGCGGGGTCACAGAAACCAACGCCGGGTCACAGAAGCCAAAGCCAGGTCACAGTAACCAAAGCCGGGTCGCGGAAACCAAAGCCGGATCACAGAAACCAAAGCGGGGTCACAGAAACCAACGCCGGGTCACAGAAGCCAAAGCCAGGTCACAGTAACCAAAGCCGGGTCGCGGAAACCAAAGCCGGATCACAGAAACCAAAGCGGGGTCACAGAAACCAACGCCGGGTCACAGAAGCCAAAGCCAGGTCACAGTAACCAAAGCCGGGTCGCGGAAACCAAAGCCGGATCACAGAAACCAAAGCGGGGTCACAGAAACCAACGCCGGGTCACAGAAGCCAAAGCCAGGTCACAGTAACCAAAGCCGGGTCGCGGAAACCAAAGCCGGATCACAGAAACCAAAGCGGGGTCACAGAAACCAACGCCGGGTCACAGAAGCCAAAGCCAGGTCACAGTAACCAAAGCCGGGTCGCGGAAACCAAAGCCGGATCACAGAAACCAAAGCGGGGTCACAGAAACCAACGCCGGGTCACAGAAGCCAAAGCCAGGTCACAGTAACCAAAGCCGGGTCGCGGAAACCAAAGCCGGATCACAGAAACCAAAGCGGGGTCACAGAAACCAACGCCGGGTCACAGAAGCCAAAGCCAGGTCACAGTAACCAAAGCCGGGTCGCGGAAACCAAAGCCGGATCACAGAAACCAAAGCGGGGTCACAGAAACCAACGCCGGGTCACAGAAGCCAAAGCCAGGTCACAGTAACCAAAGCCGGGTCGCGGAAACCAAAGCCGGATCACAGAAACCAAAGCGGGGTCACAGAAACCAACGCCGGGTCACAGAAGCCAAAGCCAGGTCACAGTAACCAAAGCCGGGTCACAGTAACCAAGGCCGGGTCACAAAACCAAAGCCGAGTCACAGAAACCAAAGCGTGGTCACAGAAACCAAAGCCGGGTCAGAGAAACCAAAGCCGGGTCACAAAAACCAAAGCAGGGTTACAGAAATGAAAGCTGGGTCCCAGAAACCAAAGCGCAGTCACAGAAACCAAATATGGGTCATAGAAACCAAAGCCGGGTCACATAAACAAAAGCCCGGCCAAAAAAACCAAAGCCGGGTCATAGAAACCAAAGCGGAACTCAGAACCCAAAGCCGGGTCACAGAAACCAAAGCGAGGTCACAGCAATAAACGCCGGGTCACATTCACCAAAGCCAGTTCAAAGAAACAAAAGCCGGGTCACAGAAACCAAAGACGGGTCACAGAAACCAAAGCCGGGTCACAGAAACCAGTGCCGGGTCACACAAACCAAAGCTAGGTCATAGAGACCAAAGCCGAATCACAAAAACCAAAACTGGGTCGTAGAAACCAAAGCCAGGTCACATGAACCAAAGCCGGGTCATAGAAACCAAAGCCGGGTCACAGACACCAAAGCCGGGTCACAAAAACCAAAGCCGAGTCACAGAAACCAAAGCCGGGTCACAGAATCCAAAGCCGGGTCACAGAAACCAAAGCCGGGTCACAAAAACCAAAGCTTGGTCATAGAAACCAAAGCTGGGTCACAGAAACCAAAGCCAGGTCACAAAAACCAAAGCCGGGTCACAGAAACCAAAACCGGGTCTTAAAAACCAAAGCCGGGTCACAGAAACCAAAACGGGATCACAGAAACCAAAGTCGGGTCACAAGAACCAAAGCCGGGTCACAGAAACCAAAGCCGGCTCACAGAAACCAAAGCAAGTTCAAAGAAACGAAAGCCGGGTCACAGAGACAAAAGCCGGGTCACAGAAGCCAAAGCCAGGTCACAGAAACCAAAGCTTGGTCACAGAAACGAAAGCCGGGTCACTTAAACCAAAGCAGATCACAAAAACCAAAGCCAGGTTACAGAAACCAAAGCCAAGTCACAGAAAGCAAAGCCGGGTCACAGAAACCAAAAGCTGCCTCATATAAACCAAAGCTGGGTCACAGAAACCAAAGCTGGGTCACCAAAACCAAAGCCGGGTCACGGAAACCAAAGCCGGGTCACGGAAACCAAAGCCGGGTCACGGAAACCAAAGCCGGGTCACGGAAACCAAAGCCGGGTCACGGAAACCAAAGCCGGGTCACGGAAACCAAAGCCGGGTCACGGAAACCAAAGCCGGGTCACGGAAACCAAAGCCGGGTCACGGAAACCAAAGCCGGGTCACGGAAACCAAAGCCGGGTCACGGAAACCAAAGCCGGGTCACGGAAACCAAAGCCGGGTCACGGAAACCAAAGCCGGGTCACGGAAACCAAAGCCGGGTCACGGAAACCAAAGCCGGGTCACGGAAACCAAAGCCGGGTCACGGAAACCAAAGCCGGGTCACGGAAACCAAAGCCGGGTCACGGAAACCAAAGCCGGGTCACGGAAACCAAAGCCGGGTCACGGAAACCAAAGCCGGGTCACGGAAACCAAAGCCGGGTCACGGAAACCAAAGCCGGGTCACGGAAACCAAAGCCGGGTCACGGAAACCAAAGCCGGGTCACGGAAACCAAAGCCGGGTCACGGAAACCAAAGCCGGGTCACGGAAACCAAAGCCGGGTCACGGAAACCAAAGCCGGGTCACGGAAACCAAAGCCGGGTCACGGAAACCAAAGCCGGGTCACGGAAACCAAAGCCGGGTCACGGAAACCAAAGCCGGGTCACGGAAACCAAAGCCGGGTCACGGAAACCAAAGCCGGGTCACGGAAACCAAAGCCGGGTCACGGAAACCAAAGCCGGGTCACGGAAACCAAAGCCGGGTCACGGAAACCAAAGCCGGGTCACGGAAACCAAAGCCGGGTCACGGAAACCAAAGCCGGGTCACGGAAACCAAAGCCGGGTCACGGAAACCAAAGCCGGGTCACGGAAACCAAAGCCGGGTCACGGAAACCAAAGCCGGGTCACGGAAACCAAAGCCGGGTCACAGAAACCAAAGCCGGGTCACAGAAAGCAAAGCCAGGTCATAGTAACCAAAGCCGGGTCACAGAAACCAATGCCGGGTCACATAAACCAAAGCCAGGTCACAGAAAGCAAAGCCAGGTCACATTAACCAAGGCCGGGTCACAAAACCAACGCCAGGTCACAGAAACCTAAGCCTGGTCACAGAAACCAAAGCCGGGTCAGAGAAACCAAAGTTGGGTCACAGAAACCAAAGCAGGGTTACAAAAACCAAAGCCGGGTCTCAGAAACCAAAGCCGGGTCACAGAAACCAAACCTCGGTCACAGAAACCAAAGCCGGGTCAGAGAAACAAAAGCCCGGCCACAAAAACCTAAGCTGGGTCCTAGAAACTAAAGCTGGGTCACACAAACCAAAGCCGGGTCACAGAAACCAAAGCCGGGTTACAGAAACCAAAACCGGGTCACAAAAACCAATGCCGGGTCACAGAAACCAAAGCGGGTTTACAAAAACCAAAGCCGGGTCACAAGAACCAAAGCTGGGTCACAGAAACCAAAGCCGGGTCACAGAAACCAAAGCCAGGTCACACAAACCAAAGCCGGGTCACAGAGACAAAAGCCGGGTCACAGAAGCCGAAGCCGGGTCACAGAAACCAAAGCTTGGTCACAGAAACAAAAGCCGGGTCACTGAAACCAAAGCCAGATGACAAAAACCAAAGCCAGGTTACAGAAACCAAAGCCGGGTCACAGAAACCAAAGCTGGGTCACATAAACCTTAGCCGCCTCATAGAAACCAAAACCGGGTCACAGAAACCAAAGCTGGGTCACTGAAACCAAAGCCGGGTCACAGAAACAAAAGCCGGGCCACGGAAACCAAAGGCGGGTCACTGAAACCAACGCCGGGTCACAGAAACCAAAGCTAGGTCACATAAACCAAAGTTGGGTCACAAAAACCAAAGCCGGGTCACAGAAACCAAAGCCGGGCCACATAAACCAAAGCCGGCTCACAGAAAGCAAAGCCAGGTCACAGTAACCAAGGCCGGGTCACAAAACCAAAGCCGGGTCAGAGAAACCTAAGCCGGGTCACAGAAACTAGAGCAGGCTTACAAAAACCAAAGCCAGGTCTCAGAAACCAAAGCCGAGTCACATAAACCAAACCTCGGTCACATAAACCAAAGCCGGGTAACAGAAACAAAAGCTCAGCCACAAAAACCAAAGCCCGGTCATAGAAACCAAAGCGGAACTCATCAACAAAAGCCGGGTCACAGAAACCAAAGCCGGGTCACAGCAATAAACGCTGGGTCACAGTAACCAAAGCCGGGTCACAGAAACCAAAGCCGGGTCACATAAACCAAAGTCGGGTCATAGAAACCGAAGCCGGGTCACAGACACCAAAGCTCGGTCACAAAAACCAAAGACGAGACACAGAAACCAAAGCCGGATCACAGAACCCAAAGTCGGGTCACAGAAACCAAAGCCTGGTCACAAAAATAAAAGCTGGGTCCTAGTGTCAACCGGCCTGAGGCAAACGGACTAGAAAACAGGGCCGACACAATAGCACCTGCCGTCCGCTCCTAGCATTTCAGCTAGGAGAAGATATCACCCTCAGGATCACGGTTCCACACTGAGCAGTTCCTAGGCAATCACTTGCTAGCAACTGTGTCCACTTANATGAGCCTGGTACATATAGTCCTAGGCCTGGCTTCTAAGGTGTGTGGGTAGTGACACTTTTGGGGTGGTCACTCCACACCACCTCACCAGTCCGCCAATTGGCGCATCCACTGACCGCCAAGTGGCGCACTCTCCTCATGCATGGAGAACTGTCTAAGAAACTTCCCCTGTGCTAGAAGGTCAAAAAATCTCCTGCGCACATCAAGGCTCGATCGCAGGACCTGTTGTCCCTAAGTCCAACATGCTATCCGTTGCGCTACAGTTCTGGTGTCTCGCTTGGACTTACACCACGAACAAGGTTTGGGGGACTTACTCCAAGGGAGCAGTGCATGCCCAACCTGTCCGTCAACCCATAGCAGTGGCCATGGGGCATAGAAGAACAACAATCTCTCCCTTGCACCGTAGGCCACCTGCTGTGGTAGTTTTCTTCGGCATGAACCTGTAGCTCTAGGTTGTGTTTGTGCATGTCAGTTTTTTTTTTGGGTCTTTAGTTCTCATCTCTTGCATCCACCATGCCGACTCCTCGAGCACCTGCAACATGCAAGTCGCTGTCTAGCGGCTTTGTCAAGAAGTCCGCAAGCATTTTCTTGGTTACGACGTGCTCCAGTTCCACGACACCCTTGGAGATAAGGTCACGTGAGTAGTGGTACCGAATATCGATGTGCTTTGTACGCCGGGAGATCATGTCGTCCTCTGCCATAGCCATGGCACTTTGGTTGTCGATGCGGATGACCGTTGCCTCCTCTTGTGGTGCCTTGATCTCATCAAGCAAACTGCGAAGCCACTGTGTTTCCTTGCANNACGGCGGACTGGTATGGAATGTTTTGCATCTCCCGCCGGTCTGCCTCGTTGCTTGGTGACATGGAGGAGGAGAGCTTGCAGTCGGAGGGCATGGGGGTGCTGACGGGCTTGCAGTCCTCCATGTTGTAGCGCTTCAAGATGTCCATGATGTACTTGGTCTGGTTGAGCTCGATGGTGCCTGCTTTGCGGTTGCGGTGAACAGCAATCCCGAGGTAGTACTCGAGAGGTCCCATGTCCTTCATCTTAAATCTGCTGGCCAGATTTTTCTTGAGGTCCGTGAGGGCCTCCTGCGAGGAAGAACACATGATAAGATCATCCACGTACAACGCCACAAGTAGCAAGCCACGTTCGTCCTCCCGCACATAGACGCTAGGGTCATTTTTGCAATGTGCGAAGGAGATCTCAGCCATGAAGCTGTCCATCTCCTTGTACCAGATCCGTGGGGCCTGTTTCAGCCCGTACAACGCCTTCACCAGCTTGCACACCTTACCCTCGGGTGCTTTGACACCTTCCGGTACCTCCATTAGCACCTCCTTGTCGAGCTTCCCATAAAGGAAGGCTGTCTTCACATCCATCTGGTGGATCTCAAGGTCTTTGGCGGCAGCGACAGCAAGCAGGGACCTGATGGAGGCAAACGTGACGACCGGTGCGAAGGTCTCATCGTACTCAGAACCTGCGCGCTGTGAGAACCCTTTCGCCACGACCCTTGCCTTGTACTTGTCGATGCTATCATCTTGCTTCCGCTTCAACCTGAGCACCCACTTTGAGCCCACCACGTGAGCGTTAGCGGGTCTGTCCACCAGCACCCATGTGCCATTTTCTTCGATGGACGCGAGCTCGCTGTCCACCGCCTCCTTCCACTTGGCCGCATCGGGCCTTGCCAGCGCTTCAGCCACAGTGAGCGGCTCTCCCTGAGCCAAACAGGACCAGCTCAGTCCAGTCCAGCTTCCAGTGTCAGCGTCGTACTTTGGAGTTTGTTTTCTTTGTCGTGTGCTGCGACGTTGCATTGCTGGTGGATGTTTGCCATGCTGTTGCTCCTGTGGTGTTGGCTGCCCTGGAGTTGAATTTTCCTCTTTCGAAGAGCCACTGGCCTCCGAGCTGGTCTCAGAGGCCTCGGACGTCTCGGACTCTGTGTCGGAGCTCGCTGCTGCATCAGCCTGCGCAGCCGCTCCCCCTGGCACACCACTCTTCTTCACGGCCTGCCGCACTGGCACCACTTGCCAGTTTTCAGGAGCTTGATCTCATGACTCTAGCAGCACCAACCACTCTCCCTGTTTTGGAGCTTCCGTGGGATCAAGCATCTCTTCCTTGCCTGGTTTCCTCTTGTCAAAGGTTACATCCCGGCTGGTGATGAGTCTTCTTCCTGCCAGGTCCCACAAGTGGTATGTCTTGTGGGCCGTCTCATAGCCCACCATAACGCACTTTCGTGCTCTTGAATCCAGCTTGCCGGCACCCTCACCCGCCTGGACCTTTGCCCATGCGGTGCAACCGAATACCTTCAGGTGTGATGCGTCCGGCTTCTTCCCTGACCAAAATTCTTGTGGTGTCATCTGTTGCTTTCCCTTCTTCTTTCCGTGCCTGCCCAGAGCAGCCGCAGGAGTCAGGTTGACAAGATAGCATGCCGTTCTTGCCGCTTCTGCCCAGAACCGCGGTGGAAGCTTTGCATCGAAGAGCATGCTACGCACCATGCCGAGGATGGTCTGATTCATCCGTTCGGCAACACCATTGCTCTGCGGTGTGTAAGGCGTTGTGGGCTGGTGGTTGATCCCATGTTGCCGCAACCAGCCCTTGCATGCCTCGCACTCTCCGCCGTTGTCGCTTCGCATCCCTTTGACTTTCTTTCCGGTCTGCCGCTCCACCATGGCGACAAACTCCTGCAACTTTTCTCTGACCTCTTCCTTTGTTTTGAGGAAGAAGATCCACACCTTGCGGCTGTGGTCGTCTATGAAGGTCAGAAAATACTTGCTACCACCGTTTGACGCCGTGCGAGAGGGTCCGCACACGTCGGTGTGAATCAGGTCAAGGGCTGATTTTGCGCGGCGACCATTGCGCTCAATGCGCGTTCGTTTGGTCTTGCCTTGGAGGCAAGGTTCACACAGGCTGCCACACTCAACCGCATCCTTCTTGCAACCATCCATGCCACGGACCATCTGTTGTTGCTGAATGACTTGGAGCGTGCTGTTTGCAACGTGCTCAAAGCGTCTGTGCCACAGATCAGTGTCTTCGTCCTTCGCGGAAGAGGATGCTTTTTCAGTTCTCATTGGTGTACTCTCCTGTGTTGGTGCCGAGACCACTGCCTCCGCTGCACCCGCATGACCCTCGTCTTCCGAGGTCTTTGCTGCGGTTGTCTGCAATACGTAGAGTCCGTCAACCCGTGGGACCTGTGCCACGAGATCTTTATTGGCATAGAGGACCTTGATGTCTTCGTTCCTGGCGATGACCGCCTTCTTCTGCGTGAACACCACTGTCATGTCGTTGTCCGTTATGTTTGACACGGACAGAAGGTTTGCCGCAAAGGAGGGCATGTAGACCACGTCACGTAGCCGTAGATCCTTCTCCGCACCATTGGGGCTGATGCTCACCAGCTTGTCGCCCACGCCCTTTGCGTTCACGACGCTGCCGTTTGCACATCTGAACCGCCGATCGGTGGGGCCGATGGAGACAAATCCAGCCTGGTCGTTGCTGGAGTGATGATCGGTGCCGGAGTCGAGCCCAAAAGCTCCTGGCCTGAGCAGCGCCGCTCCTTTTGCTGGAGGCGTGCTCTGTGCCATCATGTTGGTGGCTTCTTTGCCATCCTTTTTGTTGCCTTTGTTCCCACCGCTTCCGCCGTCTTCCTCCTTAGGCGACCTGCACTCTCTTGCCCACTACCCAAGTTTGCCGCAGTTGCGACAGTTACCCTGTCACTTGGGAGCCTTGCCGCCATTGTTGCCTCCGCCGCCACCGCTTCCGCTGCCGCCTTTCTGACCAGAGGCTGACCCTTTGCTCCCGCGGCCACCGTAGCGTGCGGCATAGGCTGAGANGCGAGCCTCGCCAAGGAGTCCTTCAAACTCCTGTAGGAAATCGGGGATTGATTCGCCCTCATTCACCCGCATGCTGATCAGCCGTTGTAGGATGAATAGTCTTTTTGCGAGGGAGGTGGATTGGTGCACGCGCTTGAGCTTGTCGTAAGCTTCGAAAGCCAGCGTGTACCCGGCAATGATGGGAACATACTTTTTAGCAATTGTGCTGCTGAGGAACGACATTACAATATCATTTCGATCCATCCATGCCTCATGCTCAGATGTGCCTTCAGCGCGAACCTGCTCATCTCCCTTCAGTAGCTTGATGAAGCCGCGCACTTTCATCGCCAGCTCAAACTGCCATCTCCAAAGGGGGAAGTCAATCCCCTCGAAAATGGGGATTCCTCTCAGGGGTCGAAGACCTTGCGGCAGTGACATAGCACTCACATTTGCTCCAGTGGTCTGACCTGTGGTAGCCACTGTTGAGCTTGAGGACTGCCCTGCGGCAGCCCCCACTCCTCCCGACGGATCAACCATTTTTGTTACCCTTGTCTGCTTCCCACGTCTCTGCTGCGTTGAGGCCAATGTAGGCTGATGTTAGCTGATGTCTGCTACCGGTTTTAGGATGCAGATCCGTTGCTTATCCCTCCAGCCGATGTTCACCTGCAGACAGAGAATACATCTACACCAACACACCCAGGGTCTTGCCACCAAGGGCAGAGCTTGTCCTGGTTGGGACACAAGGGTCTTGCCTCCAAGGGCAGAGCTTGTCCTTAGTCCCTGTGTGCTAAGTGCATACCAAGCCGTTGGAGCTGATGAAGCTGATGGAGTTGATGGAGTTGATGGAGCCAGCGTGTGCACCTGGAGAGAGCGTACCAAAGTTGAACGAAGCGTGCCTTACAACTGGTCAGTGTGGGCCCATAACCCTTTGTCAACCGGCCTGAGGCAAACGGACTAGAAAACAGGGCCGACACAATAGCACTTGCCGTCCGCTCCTAGCATTTCAGCTAGGAGAAGATATCACCCTCAGGATCACGGTTCCACACTGAGCAGTTCCTAGGAAATCACTTGCTAGCAACTGTGTCCACTTAACACTTGGTCACTTTCGCGTGAGGTGCTAGTCAAAGACTAACTCCTAGGGCTTAGACCAACCAGTGTCTTCTTTATACTGGTCCTTAGTTTTACAACTCTGTGAGGAGCATCTAAGGCCAGATTGTGTAATTAGAATGAGGAATGAGCCTCGTACATATAGTCCTAGGCCTGGCTTCTAAGGTGTGTGGGCAATGACACTTTTGGGGTGGTCACTCCAAACCACCTCACCAGTCCGCCAATTGGCGCATCCACCGACCGCCAAGTGGCGCACTCTCCGCATGCATGGAGAAATGTCTAAGAAACTTCCCCTGTGCTAGAAGGTCCAAAAACCTCCTGCGCACATCAAGGCTCGATCGCAGGACCTGTTGTCCCTAAGTCCAACATGCTATCCGTTGCGCTACACTTCTGGTGTCTCGCTTGGACTTGCACCACGAACAAGGTTTGGGGGACTTACTCCAAGGGAGCAGTGCATGCCCAACCTGTCCGTCAATCCATAGTAGTGGCCATGGGGCATAGAAGAACAACACCTAGAAACCAAAGCTGGGTCACAGGAACCAAATCCGGGTAATAGAAACCAAAGCCGGGTCATAGAAACAAAAACCGGATCACAAAAACCAAAGCTGGGTCACAGAAACCAAAGCGCGATCAAAGAAACCAAAGCCGGGTCACAAGAACCAAAGCTGGGTCACAGAAACCAAAGCCGGGTAACAGAAACCAAAGCAAGGTCACAGAAACCAAAGCTGGGTCACAGAGACAAAAGCCGGGTAACAGAAGCCAAAACCGGGTCACTGAAACCAACGCCGGGTCACAGAAACCAAAGCCAGGTCACATAAACCAAAGTCGGGTCTCAAAAACCAAAGCCCGGTCACAGAAACCAAAGCCAGGTCATAGAAACCAAAGCCGGGTCACATAAACCAAAGCCCGGTCACAAAAAGCAAAGCCAGGTCACCGTAACCAAAGCCGGGTCACAGAAACCCAAGCCGGATCACAGAAACCAAAGCCTGGTCACAGAAACCAAAGCCGTGTGAGACAAACCAAAGCCGGGTCACAAAAACCAAAGCAGGGTTACAGAAACCAAAGCCGGGTCACAAAAACCAAAGCCGAGTCACAGAAACCAAAGCCGTGTGAGACAAACCAAAGCCGGGTCACAAAAACCAAAGCAGGGTTACAGAAACCAAAGCCGGGTCACAAAAACCAAAGCCGAGTCACAGAAACCAAAGCTGGGTCACAGAAACCAAAGCCGGGTCACAAAAACAAAAGCCTGGTCATAAAAACCAAAGCCGGGTCTCAGAAACCAAAGCCAGGTCACAGAAACCAAAGCCGGGTCACACTATTAAAATCAAGGTCATAGTAAACAAAGCCGGGTCAAAGAAGCCAAATCCGGGCCACGGAAACCAAAGCCGGATCATAGAAACCAAAACCGGGTCACAGAAACCAAAGCTGGGTCACATAAATCAAACCTGAGTCACAGAAACCAAAGCAGAGTCACAGAAACCAGAGCCGGGCCAAAGCAACCAAAGCCAAGTCATTGAAACCAAAGCAAGGTCATAGGAACCAAAGCTAGGTCATAGAAACCAAAGCCGGGTCACAAAAACCAAAGCCAGGTTCACAGAAACCAAAGCTGGGTCACAGAAACCAAAGCCGGGTCACTCAAACCAAAGCTGGGTCACAGAAACCAAAGCCGGGTCACAGAAACCAAAGCCGGGTCATAGAAACCAAAGCCGGGTCACATAAATGAAAGCCGGGACACAGAAACCAAAGCCGGGTCACAGACACCAAAGGTGGGTCACAGAACCCAAAGCCAAGTCACAGAAACCAAAGCCGGGTCATAGAAACCAAACCGGGTCACAAAAACCAAAGCCGGGCCACAAAAACCAACGCCGGGTCACATAACCCAAAGCCGGGTCACATAAACCAAAGCCGGGTCACAGAAACCAAAGCCGAGTGATATAAGCCAAAGCCGGGTCACGAAAACCAAAGCCGGGTCACATAAACCAGAGCCGGGTCACAGAAACCAATGTCGGGTCACAGAAACCAAAGCCGGGGCACAGAAACCAAAGCCGGGTCAGAGAAACCAAAGCCGGGTCACAGAAACCAAAGCCGAGTGATATAAGCCAAAGCCGGGTCACGAAAACCAAAGCCGGGTCACATAAACCAGAGCCGGGTCACAGAAACCAATGTCGGGTCACAGAAACCAAAGCCGGGGCACAGAAACCAAAGCCGGGTCAGAGAAACCAAAGCCGGGTCACAGAAACCAAAGCCGAGTGATATAAGCCAAAGCCGGGTCACGAAAACCAAAGCCGGGTCACATAAACCAGAGCCGGGTCACAGAAACCAATGTCGGGTCACAGAAACCAAAGCCGGGGCACAGAAACCAAAGCCGGGTCAGAGAAACCAAAGCCGGGTCACAGAAACCAAAGCCGAGTGATATAAGCCAAAGCCGGGTCACGAAAACCAAAGCCGGGTCACATAAACCAGAGCCGGGTCACAGAAACCAATGTCGGGTCACAGAAACCAAAGCCGGGGCACAGAAACCAAAGCCGGGTCAGAGAAACCAAAGCCGGGTCACAGAAACCAAAGCCGAGTGATATAAGCCAAAGCCGGGTCACGAAAACCAAAGCCGGGTCACATAAACCAGAGCCGGGTCACAGAAACCAATGTCGGGTCACAGAAACCAAAGCCGGGGCACAGAAACCAAAGCCGGGTCAGAGAAACCAAAGCCGGGTCACAGAAACCAAAGCCGAGTGATATAAGCCAAAGCCGGGTCACGAAAACCAAAGCCGGGTCACATAAACCAGAGCCGGGTCACAGAAACCAATGTCGGGTCACAGAAACCAAAGCCGGGGCACAGAAACCAAAGCCGGGTCAGAGAAACCAAAGCCGGGTCACAGAAACCAAAGCCGAGTGATATAAGCCAAAGCCGGGTCACGAAAACCAAAGCCGGGTCACATAAACCAGAGCCGGGTCACAGAAACCAATGTCGGGTCACAGAAACCAAAGCCGGGGCACAGAAACCAAAGCCGGGTCAGAGAAACCAAAGCCGGGTCACAGAAACCAAAGCCGAGTGATATAAGCCAAAGCCGGGTCACGAAAACCAAAGCCGGGTCACATAAACCAGAGCCGGGTCACAGAAACCAATGTCGGGTCACAGAAACCAAAGCCGGGGCACAGAAACCAAAGCCGGGTCAGAGAAACCAAAGCCGGGTCACAGAAACCAAAGCCGAGTGATATAAGCCAAAGCCGGGTCACGAAAACCAAAGCCGGGTCACATAAACCAGAGCCGGGTCACAGAAACCAATGTCGGGTCACAGAAACCAAAGCCGGGGCACAGAAACCAAAGCCGGGTCAGAGAAACCAAAGCCGGGTCACAGAAACCAAAGCCGAGTGATATAAGCCAAAGCCGGGTCACGAAAACCAAAGCCGGGTCACATAAACCAGAGCCGGGTCACAGAAACCAATGTCGGGTCACAGAAACCAAAGCCGGGGCACAGAAACCAAAGCCGGGTCAGAGAAACCAAAGCCGGGTCACAGAAACCAAAGCCGAGTGATATAAGCCAAAGCCGGGTCACGAAAACCAAAGCCGGGTCACATAAACCAGAGCCGGGTCACAGAAACCAATGTCGGGTCACAGAAACCAAAGCCGGGGCACAGAAACCAAAGCCGGGTCAGAGAAACCAAAGCCGGGTCACAGAAACCAAAGCCGAGTGATATAAGCCAAAGCCGGGTCACGAAAACCAAAGCCGGGTCACATAAACCAGAGCCGGGTCACAGAAACCAATGTCGGGTCACAGAAACCAAAGCCGGGGCACAGAAACCAAAGCCGGGTCAGAGAAACCAAAGCCGGGTCACAGAAACCAAAGCCGAGTGATATAAGCCAAAGCCGGGTCACGAAAACCAAAGCCGGGTCACATAAACCAGAGCCGGGTCACAGAAACCAATGTCGGGTCACAGAAACCAAAGCCGGGGCACAGAAACCAAAGCCGGGTCAGAGAAACCAAAGCCGGGTCACAGAAACCAAAGCCGAGTGATATAAGCCAAAGCCGGGTCACGAAAACCAAAGCCGGGTCACATAAACCAGAGCCGGGTCACAGAAACCAATGTCGGGTCACAGAAACCAAAGCCGGGGCACAGAAACCAAAGCCGGGTCAGAGAAACCAAAGCCGGGTCACAGAAACCAAAGCCGAGTGATATAAGCCAAAGCCGGGTCACGAAAACCAAAGCCGGGTCACATAAACCAGAGCCGGGTCACAGAAACCAATGTCGGGTCACAGAAACCAAAGCCGGGGCACAGAAACCAAAGCCGGGTCAGAGAAACCAAAGCCGGGTCACAGAAACCAAAGCCGAGTGATATAAGCCAAAGCCGGGTCACGAAAACCAAAGCCGGGTCACATAAACCAGAGCCGGGTCACAGAAACCAATGTCGGGTCACAGAAACCAAAGCCGGGGCACAGAAACCAAAGCCGGGTCAGAGAAACCAAAGCCGGGTCACAGAAACCAAAGCCGAGTGATATAAGCCAAAGCCGGGTCACGAAAACCAAAGCCGGGTCACATAAACCAGAGCCGGGTCACAGAAACCAATGTCGGGTCACAGAAACCAAAGCCGGGGCACAGAAACCAAAGCCGGGTCAGAGAAACCAAAGCCGGGTCACAGAAACCAAAGCCGAGTGATATAAGCCAAAGCCGGGTCACGAAAACCAAAGCCGGGTCACATAAACCAGAGCCGGGTCACAGAAACCAATGTCGGGTCACAGAAACCAAAGCCGGGGCACAGAAACCAAAGCCGGGTCAGAGAAACCAAAGCCGGGTCACAGAAACCAAAGCCGAGTGATATAAGCCAAAGCCGGGTCACGAAAACCAAAGCCGGGTCACATAAACCAGAGCCGGGTCACAGAAACCAATGTCGGGTCACAGAAACCAAAGCCGGGGCACAGAAACCAAAGCCGGGTCAGAGAAACCAAAGCCGGGTCACAGAAACCAAAGCCGAGTGATATAAGCCAAAGCCGGGTCACGAAAACCAAAGCCGGGTCACATAAACCAGAGCCGGGTCACAGAAACCAATGTCGGGTCACAGAAACCAAAGCCGGGTCACAGAAACCAAAGCCGGGTCAGAGAAACCAAAGCCGGGTCACAAACCCCAAAGCCGGGTCACAAACACCAAAGCCGGGTCAAAGAAACCAAAGCCGGGTCACATAAACCAAACCCGCGTCACATAAACCAAAGTTGAGTCACATAAACCGAAGCCGAGTCACCAAAACCAGAATCAGGTCACTGAAACCAAAGCCACATCACACAAACAAAAGCAAGGTCACAGAAACCAAAGCCGGGTCACATAAACCAAACCGGGTCACAGAATCCAAAGCCGGATGACAGAAACCAAAGCCGGGTCACAGAAACCAAAGCCTGGTTACATAAACCAAACCGGGTAACAAAAACGAAAGCCAGGTCCCGGAAACCACAGTCGGGTCACAGAAACCAAAGCCGGGTCACATAAACCAAAGCCGGGTCACATTAACCAACTCCGGGTCACAGAAACCGAAGCCGGGTCACAGACACCAAAGCCGGGCCACAGCAACCAAAGCCAGGTCACAGACACCAAAGCCGGGTCACAAAAACTAACGCCGGGTCACAAAGACCAAAGCCGGGTCACAAAAGCCAGAACCGGGTAAGAGAAACCAAAGCCCGGTCACAAAAACCAAAGCTGGGTCACAGAAACCAAAGCCGGGTCACACAAACCAAAGCCGGGTCACAAAAACCAAGGCCGGGTCACAGAAACCAAAGCCGGGTCATAGAAACCAAAACCGGGTCACAAAAACCAAAGCCGGGTCATAGAAACCAAAACCGGGTCACAAAAACCAAAGCCGGGTCATAGAAACCAAAACCGGGTCACAAAAACCAAAGCCGGGTCATAGAAACCAAAACCGGGTCACAAAAACCAAAGCCGGGTCATAGAAACCAAAACCGGGTCACAAAAACCAAAGCCGGGTCATAGAAACCAAAACCGGGTCACAAAAACCAAAGCCGGGTCATAGAAACCAAAACCGGGTCACAAAAACCAAAGCCGGGTCATAGAAACCAAAACCGGGTCACAAAAACCAAAGCCGGGTCATAGAAACCAAAACCGGGTCACAAAAACCAAAGCCGGGTCATAGAAACCAAAACCGGGTCACAAAAACCAAAGCCGGGTCATAGAAACCAAAACCGGGTCACAAAAACCAAAGCCGGGTCATAGAAACCAAAACCGGGTCACAAAAACCAAAGCCGGGTCATAGAAACCAAAACCGGGTCACAAAAACCAAAGCCGGGTCATAGAAACCAAAACCGGGTCACAAAAACCAAAGCCGGGTCATAGAAACCAAAACCGGGTCACAAAAACCAAAGCCGGGTCATAGAAACCAAAACCGGGTCACAAAAACCAAAGCCGGGTCATAGAAACCAAAACCGGGTCACAAAAACCAAAGCCGGGTCATAGAAACCAAAACCGGGTCACAAAAACCAAAGCCGGGTCATAGAAACCAAAACCGGGTCACAAAAACCAAAGCCGGGTCATAGAAACCAAAACCGGGTCACAAAAACCAAAGCCGGGTCATAGAAACCAAAACCGGGTCACAAAAACCAAAGCCGGGTCATAGAAACCAAAACCGGGTCACAAAAACCAAAGCCGGGTCATAGAAACCAAAACCGGGTCACAAAAACCAAAGCCGGGTCATAGAAACCAAAACCGGGTCACAAAAACCAAAGCCGGGTCATAGAAACCAAAACCGGGTCACAAAAACCAAAGCCGGGTCATAGAAACCAAAACCGGGTCACAAAAACCAAAGCCGGGTCATAGAAACCAAAACCGGGTCACAAAAACCAAAGCCGGGTCATAGAAACCAAAACCGGGTCACAAAAACCAAAGCCGGGTCATAGAAACCAAAACCGGGTCACAAAAACCAAAGCCGGGTCATAGAAACCAAAACCGGGTCACAAAAACCAAAGCCGGGTCATAGAAACCAAAACCGGGTCACAAAAACCAAAGCCGGGTCATAGAAACCAAAACCGGGTCACAAAAACCAAAGCCGGGTCATAGAAACCAAAACCGGGTCACAAAAACCAAAGCCGGGTCATAGAAACCAAAACCGGGTCACAAAAACCAAAGCCGGGTCATAGAAACCAAAACCGGGTCACAAAAACCAAAGCCGGGTCATAGAAACCAAAACCGGGTCACAAAAACCAAAGCCGGGTCATAGAAACCAAAACCGGGTCACAAAAACCAAAGCCGGGTCATAGAAACCAAAACCGGGTCACAAAAACCAAAGCCGGGTCATAGAAACCAAAACCGGGTCACAAAAACCAAAGCCGGGTCATAGAAACCAAAACCGGGTCACAAAAACCAAAGCCGGGTCATAGAAACCAAAACCGGGTCACAAAAACCAAAGCCGGGTCATAGAAACCAAAACCGGGTCACAAAAACCAAAGCCGGGTCATAGAAACCAAAACCGGGTCACAAAAACCAAAGCCGGGTCATAGAAACCAAAACCGGGTCACAAAAACCAAAGCCGGGTCATAGAAACCAAAACCGGGTCACAAAAACCAAAGCCGGGTCATAGAAACCAAAACCGGGTCACAAAAACCAAAGCCGGGTCATAGAAACCAAAACCGGGTCACAAAAACCAAAGCCGGGTCATAGAAACCAAAACCGGGTCACAAAAACCAAAGCCGGGTCACAAAAACCAAAGCCGGGTCACAGAAACCAAAGCAGGGTTACAGAAACCAAAGCCGGGTCACAGAAACCAAAGCCGAGTCACAGGAACCAAAGCTGGGTCACATAAACCAAAGCCGGGTCACATAAACAAAAGCCTGGTCATAAAAACCAAAGCCGGGTCACATAAACCAAAGCCAGGTCACAGAAACCAAAGCCGGGTAAAAGAAGCCAAAGCCGGGTCATGGAAACCAAAGCCGGATCACAGAAACCAAAGCCGGGTCACAGAAACCAAAGCCGGGTCTCATAAATCAAACCTGAGTCACAGAACCCAAAGTAGAGTCACAGAAACCAGAGCCGGGCCACAGCAACCAACGCCAGATCATTGAAACCAAAGCAAGGTCATATGAACCAAAGCCAGGTCATAAAAACCAATCCCGGGTCACAAAAACCAAAGCCGGGTCACAGAAACCAAAGCCGGGTCACCGAAACCAAAACCGGGTTACACAAACCAAAGCCGGGTCACTGTCCCCAAAGCTGGGTCACAAAAACCAAAGCCGGTTCACAGAAACCAACGCTGGGTCACAGAAACCAAAGCCGGGTCAGATAAACCAAAGCCGGGTCACAGAAAC
>SZWC01025201.1:17818-35484 GCA_023375785.1 Penium margaritaceum
ACTAGGCAGGTGTGTGGTTGGCGGGTGGCAGTGAACGTGTAAGCCACCATCGCAGTGGCACCCAAACGACGTTTTTGTCCTGTTTTGGTTGCTTTCGTCCTCTGTCTGGTTCTACCCTTTTTTTGTGTGTGGTTTCTTTGCGCACTCTCTGCAACTCTTTCCTTCTCTGGATCGGCCCTCGCCACCGCTGTCTACATGGGGCTGCACAGATGGCGAGCCTGGAGGACGACGTCACGGACATAGAGATACGTTCCGACTGCATGTGGCGGCCCAAGCCCAAAACCCCGGCCGTCCTCGCTCCTGGCCAGAGTAGTGCGGCAGCCGCAGCAGAACTTCGCTGGCGCGATGTGCGCGGCGAGCAGGCAGCTGCTGCTGCGGCAGGCGTGGGCGATCAAGAGGAAGTGAGCAGCTCGCATCGTGCGCTGTCTCCCTCTGCAGCAGGGGCGGGCAGCAGCAGCAGGCAGCAGCAGCAGAACCATCGGGGGAGTCTCTCGCCCAACTCGCACAAGCAGCAGCTGCTGCAGCAGCAGGCGAGGCCTGTTGCCCAAGCCAAGGACGAGCCAGGCCACGCTCTGCAAGCTCCTGCTGCTCTGGCTGCTGCTGCCGCTGGAACAACAGGCCAGCCAAGCAGTAGCAGTAGCAGTAGGGGTGGCCGGAAGGCTGTGATGCTCTGGGGGGTCCGTGTCGAGGGCGCGGATGGTGGCAGGCACTGCGCGGCTAGTCAAGGAGCAGCAGCCACAGCAGGCGATTACAGCAGAGGTACAGCTTCTGAGCTGCTGGACCCAGGCCAGGGGTCACGGAAGAGAGCCAGAGTCGAGGGCCCGACAGCAGCAACGGAGAACTGGGCTGCTGCTGGGACGGGAACCAGTGCAGCAGACTGGTGGCGTGGTAGCAGTGGCAGCAGCAGGCAACAAGCAAGTCTGGGCCTGCAAGAAAGCGCAGTGGGTCTCGGTGCTGCGGGGAGCTGCACCATGGGCTCTCCCGAACCTGCCATGGGGGGTGGTGGTGGTGGTGACGGTGGCAGCAGTGCTCCCGGAATGCTTACCGCAGCAGCTGCCGCAGCAGCGCTGCACGACCGGCTCTTGGGCAGCAGTGCCACTCAGAGGTTGGCAGGTGGGGGCAGAGGCGGTCAGTCCTCTCGTCCCTCCATGCAGGCTGGTTCAGTGTACCGCAGCAGCGGCAACCCAGGAAGGTGGTTTAGCGGGGGCGAGGAAGCCCGGACGGCGGCTGTCGCCTCCTCCGCCGCTGCTGCTTCTGTGGCAGACGCGGACAGGCACAGCGGCGCGGCGACGGCGCAGTCGAGCGAGCACATAGGGTCGGCTGGGCCACGGCACTCGCCGGAGACGAGGGGAACGGGACACGGTGGCAGTGGCAACGATGGCGATGGCAGCGTGGGGGAGGGAGGGGCCGCGGGTGGGAGAGGGGCCAGGGCGGGCACTGGCCTGGGAGGGGAGAGCAGCAGCGGGATGGGCGGCGGAGGCAGCAGTCAGCCTGGGTGGGGCAGGGCGGAGCGTGACCGGGCGGGGTCTTCAGGCGGGGGTACTGCGACGGGGGGTGTTGGAGACGCCGACGCGCCGATTGTTCTGAGCGACAGTGACGACGAGGCAGAGGACGCGGCGGCCATGCCTGAGAAGGCGCTGGCGGATGCGCAGGCAGCAGCAGTGGCAGCAGCAGGAGCAGGGACAGCTACGAAGACCGCTGGGAGTGGAGGTGGTGGCCTTGGTGCAGGGGCAGGCTTCTCTAGCGATGCTGTGACAACCAGGGATTCGCAGCAGCAGCAGCCGCAGCAGCAACCCCACCTCCAACAGCATCAGTTGGAGCTCCAGCAAGGCCAGCAGGAGCAGCAGCAGCAGCAGCACAGGAGAAGAAGCACGTCAGTTGAAACGACTTCTACTGCTGCAGCAGGCTATGACGCCATGAGATTGGGCAGGGCAGCAGATGGGACTGCGGCAGCAATGCAGCAGCACCTGCAGCAGCAGGTTGAAGACTCGTGGATGCGTGTGGAGGGGGGAGTGGGGGAGGCCAGGGAGCACAGAGGAAGTGCAGGAGGAGGAGAGGAGCTGTCTCCCGCGGCAGGACAGAGTGGCGGCTTTGTGAGGGGGACGGAGGTTCGTGAGTACTTCGGTGTGCGTGCGCGTTCCAGCAGCAGCGGAGGTGGGGGGAGGAGCCTTCACGGCACCTGGGGCAGCCGCGGCGAGCGCAGCAGAGGGGGTCGGAGGGGGGAGGATGCTGCTGGTGCCTCTCGCAGCAGCAGCGTGCGAGGCAGCGACACAGACGGCAGCAAGTTTGCTGCAGCATCTGCTGCAGCAACAGCCACATCGTTGGCAGCTGGCCAAGGAGAGCCGGGGGGCGGAGGAGGGGGTGGCAGTGGCGTGGTTGAGCGGACGAGTCAAGGGCCTGGAGTGGCGGCTCCCATGGCAGTGGGTGACGCAGGCTGGCCGCCAGCGGCAGCAGCACGGTCTCTCACAGGCGATCAAGGGTTTGCCCTTGCTCGGGTGTACGGACAAGAGAAAGGGCAGAGCTCCAGGCAGGGGCAGGGTGTGTCAACGAGTGGATTCTGGGAAGGAGAAAGCCTGGCAAGGGAGTTTTTGCAGTCCCTTGAACGAAATCGGGCCGCAGCAGCTGCCGCTGCAGCTGCTGCTGCTGCTGCTGCTGCTGCTGCTGCGGCGGCAGCAGTTTCAAGCTACAACGTCGCGCAGCAGCAGCAGCAGCAGCAGCAGCAGCATCTTGGTGCTGGGGGGCCAGGCCCTCCTATTCGGCCAAGCAGCCTGCTGGCTGGTCTTCCAACTGCTGCTGGTTCCGCTGGTGCTTCTGCTGGTGATGTCGCTGGAGGTCCCCCTGGCAAGGGCAGTGGCACTTCTGCTTCTGCTCCCCCTGCTCCTGCTGGTGGTGGTAATGGCAGCAGCAGAGGGAGTGAGAGCGGCATCCTGTGGGTGTGGCCGCAGGTGAACCACTCAGCGGCCGCGCAAGCCCAGGTGCAGAGCACCCTACACCTCCACTCGCAGCCCACTGCCAGTCGAGCAGCACCCAACAACAGCAGCAGCAGCAGCTACCCTGCAGCCTTGGTAGGACAGGGCGAATCTCAGCACCAACCTCATCATGAACAGCAGCAGCAACAGCTACAGCCGGCACACCTCAACCACGCGTACCAGCTGCAGCATGAGCATCTGCAGCTAGACCATCAGCAACAGCAGGAGCAGCAGCGGCAGCAGCAGCAGCAGCAGCAGCAGCAGCAGCAGCAGCAGCAGCAGGAGCGTCAACAGCAAAATCTTTTGCAGCAGCAGGTGCAAGCAGGGGCGACCACGTACGGGCAGTCGACGCCATCCCACTCTTCTCAAGTTGGCTCTCATCTTCCTGTGTCTGAATTCCCACACCAACAGCAGCACCAGCAGCAACAGCAGCAACAGCAGCTGCAGCAGCCGCAACCTCAGCATTACCANTACCAGCTGCAGCATGAGCATCTGCAGCTAGACCATCAGCAACAGCAGGAGCAGCAGCGGCAGCAGCAGCAGCAGCAGCAGCAGCAGCAGCAGGAGCGTCAACAGCAAAATCTTTTGCAGCAGCAGGTGCAAGCAGGGGCGACCACGTACGGGCAGTCGACGCCATCCCACTCTTCTCAAGTTGGCTCTCATCTTCCTGTGTCTGAATTCCCACACCAACAGCAGCACCAGCAGCAGCTGCAGCAGCCGCAACCTCAGCATTACCAGAAGCAGCAGGGCCAGCAGCAAGGTAGCTATGTGTCCAATGTGGTTGCAGGCTCGAGTTCAGGCGGAAGTTTGGCCTGGCTCGGCGGTGGTGCTGGTAGTGCTGCTGCTGCTGCTGCTGCTTCTCCCGCTGTTGCTTCCCGTGATGGTGGTGGGAGCAGTTCAGGCGGCGATGCTGGTGTGTTGGGCAGCGGATTTCAAGCTCCTGCCGACCTGTCGGGGATTACTGCTGCGCAGCGATGGGTCAACTCTGCGAGCGGCTGGGAGCCACGCAGCCAATGGCAGCTGCCCCTGCAGCAGCAGCAGGAACGGCAGCTGCAGCAGCAACAGCAGCCACTGGAGTCTCAGCAGCAAAGCAGCCTGGCGCATTATCCTTCACAGCAACAGCAGCAGCAGCAGCAGCAGCAGCAGCAGCAGCAGCAAAACTTGCTGCAACACCATGGACTCTCTCTCATGCAACCTATGGTGCAGCAGCAGCAGCAGCACCCCAGCCGGCAGCATCCATCGCCGCCGCCACAGCAGCCGCAAGGATACCAGGCGCAACTGCAGCAGCAGCTCCAGAATCAGACAGAGTACCATGTGCATGGACAGCATCAGTATGAGCATGGACTGCAGCAACAGCAGCAAGTGCACCAAGTCAGGGTGTCCCAGGACGTGCCGCAAAAGCAGCCGGCGATGCACAGTCAACTGCCCCAGTGGCCTTACGTCTAGTAGATGAGCAGACCCAGCACGTATGGCCACATGGATGGAGAGATGGGAAGAGAAGGCAAGAGGTGCAAGTTCACCGTGAATTGCCTTAGCGATAGGCTTGGCAGGGAACTCGGGGATGGCCGGAGATGCTCATCCACCGGCTCGCGCGGCTGTGGGCTGTAATGGCCGGGTAGTTGCCTTTTCCTTGCGGCAATCGTCACCCCGTGGAAGAAGATCCTTGTCTAGGAGCCAGTGGCTGCTACATGTATCTACATTCTTGGAGGTACGAAGCATCTTTCAAAACATATAATTGCCCTGGAAGCAACAAATGACGGAGTGGCTCCCAACTCTTAACAAACACCTGGAGACGGTAGGCTGGCAGCCAACCCCTAGCATTGACGGTTTGCGTTCGAAGTCGACGATGGTTCTCTCTCCTGTTATGTTTACGCCCAGCCGGTTTGCCTATCTTCCATGTGGGCCATACCTTTGGTGTAGACTTCCAATCATTCTGGATTCCTTTCAAGAACATCACATAAGTTTTGATCTGTAAAATTTTCCCCAATCCACCAACATCAATGAAAAACCAAAGCCACTGACACATCAAACCCAATGACATCGTTGGGCTTGTGACCATACAAACGACCTCTCTAATAGATCCATATGCATGCGTTTGTAGGCATGCATTGAGGGGGAGAACAAGCATCACCGTGGATTTGCTGAAGCTCGCTTATCACTGCCCAATGCTCGCTGTTTACCAAATCCATGAAGCTTTACATTAGTAGCCGATGGAAGCCCTCTTCTCCCTTGCTTGTTGCAATTGTTGTGATTTGTGACGTTCCTGTCGACATGTACAGTTTGTTGTGACCACTCGGCCGTGTCCATACTCGTGCAGATCCCTGATGCGGACCCTGGGGGTACCGGTGCATCATGTGGTGGCGGACTACCAGCCTGGAGCTGATCGACAACCGTTCCAGAGCTCTGGACGCTACCCGGGACCTCCTACAGTTTTTCTGCAGCACACAAGAGTTTATCACCCGGCTTTTGACTCTGCACGTCTAGGTTCAAACGGCGTAGCGTTCTGATATGTCTGCGCAAAGTTACGGCCAAAACTGTGGTTCTGGGCCGGTTTTAGGACAGATCTTGCACTGCTGCGTGCGACACCCGCCGTGCGCCGCAGCAGGTACTTATGCCATGGACCTGTCATTTGTCTTGTGTCTCCTAGCCAGACCCTTGCCGTTGTGTGCACGACTTGTGACTGTCGACACCGTCTAACAAGGCACTGACGCCCAGTCGGCGGCTGTGTCGCTAGGAAGCTTCTGTTGGTTTATGTGCAAGTCTCGACGTGGTGACCTCTGGCCTTGCTGCACACCCACCACACCTGTGCAGGTGATTGACCAGAGAAGAGACTGCACTTCGAGATGGACCGTCGGCGTATTCTTTCGCCTCGCAAGCTGCTGACACTGATCTTGATGTGCCTGTTTAGCATGGACATATTTGGGTCGTCGACTCAAGCTAGTTTTGTCTAGTGTTTAGGACAGTTACCCGGGTTGTTCCTGTGGGCCCTAGGCAATAACCCAAGAGCAGGTGGTGGTTCGAGCCACGAGCTCGCCCGGGAGCGAGCGAAAGCGAGCTCACTGCTTGCTCGCTCGCTCCCGACGAGCACCACTGCGGTGGCCCGTGACTGCTATCCTAACTCTCTCTCGCTTCATTCTTTATATACTTCTTGCTCTCTTGCAAACTCTTCCGTGTAAGCTCTCCATGGCCTAACCTGCACCTTGCATCTTCTGCCTTGCAAGCCATCATAGCAGTCAGGTCCTACTTCCTACTGGTATCAGAGCTGCCTACGTGGAAGACGGGCGGCAGATCGACCTGCTGCGCACGTATTATGGGCCAAACCCGCGACTGCCACTCTTGGCGTCGCATGTCCACCCCGCCGTCACGAACTGCGCAACGCCTTCCTCCCTCCACGGTACTAGCGAGAGGCATCAGCCCTCAGCCATCACCTCTACGGAGATTGCCAACCCCGCTACCATCTCGGTGCACGTCAAGTGGCAACCGTATCTCCCAGCGGACGGCCTCTGCACCTAAGGCAGCTCAGGAGTGCATGAGCAGAGCAACAGCAGAGGTGACACTACAGCAGCGCAGCTATAGCTACTAGCACAGCAGCAGCTGACTGTTTTAGCATCAGCATCAGCGGACCGCCAGCTCATTTGCAGCAGCAGCGGGTGACGGCACTCTGTCGTCAGGGCTCTTTTGGTCTTCCCCTCCCCTTGCTGGTTGGGCTCCCCTCTATTCCTGGGTTGGGTGGGGTTGGATCAGGTACCCACAGGTGTTCCCACGGCCTTCCCAGATTTCCCACGCCNTTTGCAGCAGCAGCGGGTGACGGCACTCTGCCGTCAGGGCTCTTTTGGTCTTCCCCTCCCCTTGCTGGTTGGGCTCCCCTCTATTCCTGGGTTGGGTGGGGTTGGATCAGGTACCCACAGGTGTTCCCACGACCTTCCCAGATTTCCCACGCCCACTGGGGCGGGGGAAACGCTGCCGAAAGTTTTCGGCAGCGTGGGAGGTCCGTCGACGTCTCCTAGGCTGAAGAGCAGCAGCTCAGCAGCAGCTCAGCAGTAGCAACCCCGCAGTAGCTCAGCAGCAGCTCAGCAGCAACTCAGCAGCAGCAGCTCAGCAGCAGCTTAGCAGCAGCTCAGTAGCAGCTCTAGCTCAGCAGCAGCAGCTCAGCAGCAGCAGCTCAGCAGCAACAACTCTAGCTTAGCAGCTCGTCACGTCGTTTCCACGGCTCCACCATCGCCCTTTCACCGTCGTCTTGGTCGTCCAACGCCAGCCCACACGGCAGCGCCACATTGGTGGCACAGCCCGGCACACTGGCGTCCCACGACACTTCCGGCTCGCTGCCGCCTGGTCACTACTACGAGGGACGTGCAGCACGTTGCCACTCGCGCTCGCGCTCTCGCTCACGTCGTGGTGGGGGGGATCACACCGTCGCCGGCTCTCCACCTTCTCAACCCGAGGGAACGCCGTACCACTCTTTGGTAAGTGTCTCCCCCCCGGCTTCCCCCGCTGCTGAGCCCGTCCCCTTCTTTCAGCTTTACGCGGCGTTTGTGGAGGACGCCACTGCCCTCTCATCCTCGCTTACGCACGCAGCCGCTGTCGTGATCGACGCCGCAGCCGCGGCCGCTGCTGCTTTTGCAGCAGCAGCACGGGCCGCTCGTGCTCCGGCAACCACATCTGTTGGCAGGGCCACTGAAGCCTACACTAAGGCAGCAGTGGTCGCTGATCCCATTGCTGCAGCCGCGGCAGACATAGGCACGCAGATTGCAGCAGCAGCAACATCCATTGCATCAGCTACAGCATCAGCAACATCTGCCATTGCCACTGCCGCGTCCTCGATCCGCACCTCAACTGCGGCTACCGTGGCATCTCCAGCCTCGTCTTTGTCGGCCATCTCCAGCATTGCCACCACTCTTGTCTCCGCAGTCGCAGTCGTCACCACACTCAGTGCTGCTTGTGTTGCGGGTCTTCTCGCCCTTGCCGTTTCTGCTGTTGCAACCGTGTCCATCTTGGCTACAGCTTTCACCACTGCTGTACCTCCACTCCTCTCCAGTCTCTGCAGTGTTCCCCCGTCCGCAGCCTCGTGAGCTGCCTCTCTGGTTGCCCCTCTTGCTGCCTGTCTGGTGTCTCTTCTCCCTCTGCAGTGGTTTGTTTCCTCTGACCTGGGGTGGGTTGTCTTGCAGCACCTACTCTACGTGCAGAAGACAAACCCATTTTTCACGCCCACTGGGGCGGGAGAAACTATGCCGAGATTTGTCCGGCAGAGTCTTACAGTCGTCACCATGCCTGGTGACGACGAGTCTGTCATTGCCGATGTGCAGCGTCAGCTGAACCTCGCTCGCGAGGCTCAGCGCGAGGCAGAAGATCGCCTCAAGGTCGCAAATGACAGTCGCGCCGCCTTTGCTGATGAAGTCGCTGCCATCGTGCTTCAGCGTCTTCCTGCTGCATCCCTCTCCCTTGCTGGCTCTCGTGCTGGTGCCTCCTCTTCTCAGTCCGCTCAGAGCACCGCTGCCATCCCACCTGCAAACAACACCCCTGCTGCTGCCTCCGCCGCTCCACCACGTCAGCATGACTTTTTCTCCCAACCTCCTATCCTGGCTGCCGGTCTTGCCTTCTACTCCTGGGAAACGTGCTTCAGCGCCTAGGCCCAGGGAGAACGCCTATGGGAATGCTATTTTCCCGCGGTCGCACCCTTTACGCCTGTCACTGATGAGTCCGCCCATGCAGTCCGCGCCCTCATCGCTGCTGCGCCCGAAACGCTTGTCGATGATGTTGGCACATACAATGCTGACCCTACAGCTCAGCGGCTTGCTGACCCCGTTGGTGCATACACGATGCTCCGCCGCCGCACCACCATCACCGGCCAGGCTGCCCAGAGCGCACTCACCGTGCAGTTCAACACGCTTCTTATGCGTGTGGATGAATCGGCGGATGCGTACTGGGCGCGCGGGCTTAAACTGCTTCGTGAGCTTGGTGACGCTGTCCCAGAGCAGCTTTCAGCCGTGCTGACCATGGTCAATGGGTTGATTCCCGAGCTGTCTGATCTCCTTCGCGACGTCACCCCAGATGAGCTGCAACGTCTTGCGTCTGAGCCTGTGCCTCCAAAGTCCCCACCTGGTGTCGGCGCCCTCTGGGATTTCACCGCTGAGCGCCTGGCTGCCTGGTGGACAAGTCTACAGAACAAGTGTTTGCATCGCTCCGCCGTCGCGGGGGTCGCAGCCGTCACCACAGCATTCTCATCCTCCTCCTCCTCCTCTTCCTCCAGTGCCGCCTCTGTCCCCACGTCCGCCTCCACGGCTACAGCCCTTGCCTCTCGGGGCCGTGGACCCGGCCGGGGAAAGGGCCGCGGCAAGGGGAAGCCAGCTGACGCCGTCTCCTCTCGTGTTCCCGGTGAGGTGGTCTGTTGGAACTGCGGATCTTCCGAGCACTCTGCTCGGAAGTGCCCAGAACCGCCTGATGACCTTCGCCTGGCACGGGCCATGCATGCCCACTGGGCGCGCTCCAGCAGCTCCGCCTCCTCTTCCAAGGCCAGATCCAGCTCAGGCTCCATCTCCAGTATGTCGTCTCGGTCGGCGAGTTCCTCCCCTGCTCAGGCGTACTCCGCTGCTGGCGTCCTCTCTACACCTCCGCCGGCGCCATATCCCTGGGGTTGGCCGCCGCCGTACGGCGAGCCTGCCTACACCGGACCGCCCTCTTCCGCCTACTTCGCTCCTGCGTGGCTTCCTTCTCCCTCCGGGTCACCTGCTCCGTCGTCAGCGCCGTCCGTCGACGGCGAGCGCCAGCTGGAGCAGTCCCTTCTGCAACGTCTCCACCTTCGCGATCAGGGAGGTGAGAGTGTGATTGCTTTGGCCAGAGGTCCCTCCTGTCAGACTGACTTTGTTCTTCGTGGGGACCCCCCCGGTCACGTTCTTGCGTCTCCGTTTGCGTATGTTCCGTGGATAGAGACTTGGCAGTCCTTCGTTCTTCCGCGCCGTCCTGCCGCATGTGACTCGTCCTCCCCCCCTGTTTGTACCATTGCCACGTGTGGTGTCCTTCCCCGTGCTCGCATTGCAGGTGACTTCTGGGTCCTTGACTCGGGAGCCACCCACCACATGACCTCTGATCGCGTCTGTTTTGTCTCGTTGGGTCCTGTTGGTCCCATTCGGTTTGTGCGCACTGGGTCCGGCCAGTTGCTCCCCGTTCAGGGTGGGGGTGTTGTCCGCTTCGTTGGACCCAGTGGTGTGCTCCTCGTGCCCGACGTACTGTACGTGCCCTCCTTGGAGCTCAGTTTGCTGTCGATGACCTCCCTAGATGATCAAGGCATGGACTTCTCCGCTAGTCAGGGCGTGGGTACTGTTCGTCTCCGTCCTAGTGGCTGTGTTGTCCTAGAGGGTGTCAAGTGTCACAAGCTTTACTGTGTGCCCTTGGTTGTCCCCTCTGCCTCCTCTGTTGGCTCCTCTCTTGCCCATGTTGCTCCATCTCTCTCCCCTGACTATGTTCAACTCTTGCATCGTCACCTTGGCCATGTGCACACTGATGCCATGACCAGCATGCTTCGCCTTCAGCCCGCTCTTGGTCTCTCTCTCCGTCCACTTTCCTGCCGCCGTGCCCCTCTGACTTTCTAGACTGTGCTCAGGGCAAGATGCATCGCTCTTCCTTTGCCTCCTCTGAGTCCCAGTCGTCTCACCCCCTTGATCTGGTCCACGCTGACGTCATGGGTCCCCTTCCCAATGACTTCCTTGGGGGTGTTGGACGGTATGTTCTGTGCTTGACGGATGATTTCTCTCGTTTTCGTTGGATTTTCGCCCTTCGTCAGAAAAGCGATGTGTGTCCCGTTCTTGAGTTATGGCTTCTCCAGGCTGAACGGTCGTGTCAGTGGTCTCTGTGTGTCTTTTGCAGTGACCGTGGTGGTGAGTTCCTCAGTCCCACCGCCCGCTTCCTCGAGTCCAAGGATGTCTGGAGACCTCCGCTCCCTACACACCCCAACAGAACGGGGTCTCTGAACGTTGGAATTGGACTCTCACCGATGGTCCTCGCACTCTCTTGTCTGATTCTGGTCTTCCCCCCTTCTTCGCCTTCGAAGCGATGACTTACATGACCTGGGTCTGGAACCGTGTTCCCCACGGTCCCCTTCCCCGCACGATCACCCCTTTTGAGCGTTGGTACGGTACCCGTGCCGACCTCCGTCTCACTCGTGTCTGGGGTAGCATTGCATCTGCCTGGCTCCTAGAGGACCTTCGCGAGGGCAAACTCTCCCCGCGCGGCCGCCTGTGTCCCTTTCTGGGTGTTTCTGCACAGTCCAAGGCCTGGCGCTTCTGGGATCCAGAGCGCCAACGAGTTGTTGAGTCGCGCGACGCTTTGTTCTTTGAGTCACTCTTTCTTCATGATCTGCGTCGTCCTTCTCCCCCTGACGCCCTGTTCCCGCTCTCTCAGTGGCGGGGGGAGGTCGGTCTTGCGGTCTCTCCTGCTCCTGCAGTCCTTGATGTTGTTCCTCCTGTGTAGCCTGTCCCCTCGTCGCGTCCCCAGGCGTCCGACACAGTGCCTTTTCAGGCCTTGTCACCCAGTGCCCCGGTTTCCCCTACTCAGTCTCCTACCTCCTCTGAGTCTGTCTCACCTGCGTACTCCTCTGCGACACCCTCTAGTCCTCTCCTGTCCGCTACCTCCAGTCCAGTTGCTCCTGCTGTAGACGCTCACGCTGCTCCGCCTGGTCCTACACCTGTCTCACCCTTTGTCCGTGGTGGCCGCCTCCGGGCTCTCCCCACCCGCTCTTCCAGTGTCTCGGCGTCTCACTCGCGACCATTGCAGTCTCATCCTGAGCAATCGCCAGCAGTGCCGACCGGCATGGATGCCCTAGGCCTAGCCACAGGGGTTGTTCACCCCAGCTCTGTCCTTGGGTACACGCTGCTCTTGACAGAGCATGAGCGCGCCCCTGAAGCCGCTGTGCTTGACAGCGTGGCAGAATGTCTTGCAACCACTGCAGCGTCGCCCCCGTCCCCTGATCCGACCACAGTTCAGCAGGCACGATCGGCGCCTCACTCACAGAAGTGGGAGGTAGCCATGCGAGATGAGCTGAGAGCCCTAGTCGATCATGCCGTATGCGAGGTAGTCGATCAGCCTCCAAGGCGCAAGGCCATTGATGCCCGTTGGGTGTTTCGGCGAAAATACAAGCCCAACGGCGAGCTTGACAAATATAAGGCACGTCTCAATGCAAAGGGATTCTCCCAAGTCCCAGGTGTAGACTTCGACGAAACGTTTGCTCCCGTCGGACGATACACCACTGCTCGAGCTCTCCTCAGTCTCGTTGTACACCACGACTGGGAGCTTGAGCAGATGGAAGTCAATAACGCCTTCCTGCACGGACAGCTGGATGAGGAGATCTACATGGTACAGCCTCCGGGCTTCACAGATGGCACTGACAGAGTCTCGAGACTGCGCAAGGCCCTCTACGGCCTTCAACAGTCTCCTAGGTGTTGGAACCAGGAGATTACCTCCAGCCTGGAGAAGGGTGGGTACCATCGGAGCATGGTAGATCCTGCGCTCTTTGTCACCCCGGTGTCGGCACCATTCCCTACCATCCTTGTGTATGTCGATGACTTGCTGATTGCGTCCCCAAGCCAAGAGACAGTTGCTTCTGTAAAGTCTTTGCTGCAATCCGCATACAAGATGAAAGACCTTGGTCCGGCTCGCGTCTTCGTGGGCATGGAGATCGAGCGTAACCGCACTCGTCACGTCCTCCACGTTCACCAGGCTGCTTCTGTCAGGAGCCTGGGGGAGCGCTTCTCTCCCCTCCTTGCGTCTGTGTCGAGTGCGTCCACACCAATGACTCCCGCAGGACCGCGCTTGTTGAAGACACTGGACGTGTCAAAGCTGGGGGAGCCAGTCGATGTCACTGAGTATCTGAGAGTGATAGGCTCCCTGATGTACTTGGCTACCACTACGTGAGCTGACGTCGCCTTCGCTGTCAGTTTTCTGGCCCAGTTCTCTCAGTGCCCCAGGTTGCGTCACATGGAGGCCGCTCTGCGTGTTGTCAGGTATGCGCTCTCCACGGCCCGAGTTGGGCTCTGCTATCGTGCACATCCATTCGTGGTCGTGGATGGATACACTGACAGCCACTGGGCACATGATGTGGATGCTCGCAGTCGCACGGGGTACATCTTCCTTGTTGGGGGGACAACGATCTCGTGGAAAAGTGTTAAGCAAGGCTGTGTTGCGCGCAGCTCCAGTGAGGCGGAGTATGTTGCTCTTGGCACAGGCACGTGTGAGAGTGTTTGGCTGTGTAGGCTGTTTCAACAGTTGCGCGTCCCCATTCGCTGCATCACTCTGCGTTGTGACAATCAAAGCACAAAAGCGATTGCTGAGCACGACGGCATGCATCACACTCGCACCAAACACATCAATGTTGAGCATCATTTTGTGCGTGAGTGTGTCGCTGCAGGAGATGTCCAGATCGTGTGGGTTGACACCAGACAGCTGCGCGCTGACTTTCTCACAAAGGCACTGAGCAGTAACGTCTTCAAGGCAGCAGTGCATGCTGTCGGTCTGTCATGCGTTCGTGATGCGTCGGGCTGAGTTGTTGTGTCGTGCATTTGTGTACAATCGTGTGGCACTCCTTGTGACGTTGCTGGTGTACTTGTCCTAGTCAGTGTGCAGTGCGGCTGTGGGTCATGGGGGAGTGTTGGTTTATGTGTACGTCTTGACGTGGTGACCTCTGGCCTTGCTACACATCCACCACACCTGTGCAGGTAATTGACCAGAGAAGAGACTGCACTTCGAGGTGGACCGTCGGCGTATTCTTTCACCTCGCAAGCTGTTGACACTGATCTTGATGTGCCTCTTTAGCATGGACATATTTGGGTCGTCGACTTAATCTAGTTTTGTCTAGTGTTTAGGACAGTTACCCGGGTTGTTCCTGTGTGCCCTAGGCAATAACCCAAGAGTAGGTGGTGGTTGGAGCCACGAGCTCGCCCGGGAGCGAGCAAAAGCGAGCTCACTGCTCGCTCGCTCGCTCCCGACGGGCACCACTGCGGTGGCCCGTGACTGCTGTCCTAACTCTCTCTCGCTTCATTCTTTATACACTTGTTGCTCTCTTGCAAACTCTTCCGCGTAAGCTCTCCATGGCCTAACCTACACCTTGCATCTTCTGCATTGCAAGCCATCATAGCAGTCAGGTCCTACTTCCTACAGCTTCCTTACATGTTTTTATGATATCAGAGCAGTGAGATAATTCTCACCAAGTTGTGCAACAGAGAGGCAGCAGAGCAGGAGCAGTGAGAGTTACCGCTACAGCAGATCCACAGGGACATATTGACGACGACAGCGGATCACCGTCGACGTCTCTCACCATCACTACGTAAGATTGCATCAGCAGTAGCTGCTAGCGACAACAGGAGACAGCTGTAGTAGGCTGCAGTCGCCAGCAGCCGCAGACATTGGCACATGCAACAACAACAGGGCGGCAGCAGCGGTGGCAACAGTAGCGCCCGGTGGCAGCAGCTAAGCAGCAGCACAGCAGTAGCGGCAGCAGTAGGCAGTAGTAGCGTAGCAGCAGTGGTAGCAGCAGCGCAATAGCAGCAGCGCTGCTGCAGCGGCAGTAGCGCGCGGCGGCGGCAGCAGTGTTCAGCAGCCGCAGCATGCAACAGCAGTAGGAGCACGAAGCTGCTGCCACGACCGCACACACAACCGCCAGGCGGCTGCCTTGCATGCAGCAGCGCGGCTGCTTTTGCAGCTGATGCCGCAATAGCAGCAGCAGCTGAGCGGAAGTTGCGCAACGGCTTCCGCTCAGCTTCTGCGGGGCTGCTACAGAGCAGCCGCCTGCTCGTGCAGCAACCGTGAAGGTTGAGCAAAAGAAGGGGGGGAAGGAGAGCTGAAGTCAGCATTTTCCCTTGCTAACATCAGCAACTTCCTACTAACATCAGCAATTGCCTTGGTGAAATTTTTGGTCGGAGGGTCAAAAGTTGCCAGCGTTTCAACTCCTCGAGAAATGCTCACGTTTCTGCAGTTTGACCATGTTCATGTCTCAGCCCATAATGAGCGGTGCCATGGCTCCGTCCGACGAGACGGGAAAAAGGGTACTAGATCCGTCCTCTTCCTCCTCAGGGGTCATGAGCCCACGTTCGCAGGCTACTGAGGATCTACGGAGCCAGTAGGACGAGATGTGTTGCCTGTAGCGGGAGCAGACTAACGTCATCCGTACACTCACCAAGCTTCTTTGAGGACACTCCACAACAGACTTCCGAGGGAGCGGCCAGGGTCGCACCCTCTACAGTGCAGTCAGCTCCAGCACCGGAGACAGGAGTTGGAGCTGACCCGCCACCTCTTGATCCTTGGGACGAGGACATGCCAGGCATGGAGGTCAACTCCCCCGAGCGCAAGATTCGTGTGCTTCAGGAGCGTCTCCGCCAACTTCAGACTAGCTCTCCGCACCCACACACATCCCGCTTTCCCGACTTTTGATCTTTGACTGACCTCAACCCCAGCGACTTTTCTCTTCTCGGCGTCTCTCCCATCCCTCGTCCTTCCCAGCCTGTGGTTGCTCTCCCTACGGAGGGACAACCCAAGGACTTCGAGACGCCGCCCCCACGGTATGTTAGCGAGGACGGATTTGACTGCTGGGAGATCCTCTTTCAGGTCTTGGCCACTTGCGAGGGTGTGTGGCCCCACTACTACAGTCCATATCAGACTACGGACCGAGCTGAGGTGCTGACAGCGACTAGGGCGATGCGCGGACTTCTCTACGCCATGCCGAGTGAGACCGTCGTCGACTTCCGCTCGTTCCTTGGCGAGGCGAGCACAGGCACTAGCGCTGATCCACGCGGGAGCTGGGACTTAGCATTGTCCCTTCTTGCTGCAGAGACGCACGCCACCCACACCGCGCACATCCGTGCCTTTCACTCCCTTCATCAGGGGTCTACAAAGCCTACATCCGACTACTGGCGACGCGCCGTGCGCATTTGCACGCGCCTTGGGACCTTAGGAGGTACACAGCTGTGGACACTCTGCACGATCATGCTCGGGGTTTGCCTTGAGCACGCAGACATCTTCACGAGGCACAGCGACGCTGTGCACCAGCTCTTCCCTGGGTGCACCAACTCTTGAGCCTTTTTTGGCTTCACTACAACTTCTTCCCTGGGTGCACCAGCTCTTCCTCCAGGTGACTTCCGCCTATGAGGCAGTCGTGGCTCATCAGGAGACCTCCATTGCTGTCGCAATCATTGCATCACCATTGACTCCCCTCTTGCAGAATCATTCTCCATCCTCTGTCACGTCCTCCTCCTCCCCTTCCACCTCGATTACACTGACTCAGACACTGGGTGTCGCAGTAGCAGCAGAGGGGAAGAAGGGGCGACGGAGGTGCGGCTCGAGCCAGCAGCATTCGCAGCAGCAGCCGTCATCGGACAGTAGCAGTGGACGCTTTGTTCATTGCTACAAATGTGGAGGCGCCCGTCGCAACACTTAGTGCCAGCAGCCAATCAACTGGGCACAGATCACTCGCAAGCTCCAGGCTGCGCACGCACTAGTGTCTACGTCGAGCAGCACGTCCTGCGGGCGCGTGGCGACCACGACCGCAGCAGTTCCCACCTCACCACCAGCGACCGGCGGCAACCCAGACCCACGTGACCGCACCATCGTTGAGCTCCAACACCTTCTGGCGCTTCGCTTTCAGGGAGGTGCAAGTGCGTTGTCACAGCCAGGTGGTTCACAAACTGTCTGTTCTTGTGGCTCAGGATGACTCGTATAGGGGGTATAGTCGGCATGTGATGATGATGGGCGTGACTGTACGGATTGGATTCATGATTCTCACCTTTGTGCCCTTCGTCGTTCCTCCCCACCTGCTGCCCAGCGTCCGTCTGAGGCAAGTGTTCCATTGCCCGTTGCACAGTGACGTCCACTAGTCGTGATTCGAGTGGCACTTGGATCATCAACTCCGTTGACACTCATCACATGACCTGTCATCGTAGTCATTTCGTTGTTCTCGGTCCTGTTCCGCCTGTACGTTCTGGCTCTGGTCAGTCGTTGCCAGTCCAGGGTGTTGAGGTCATATGTTTCGATGGTACGTCTGGCCCCCTGTATCTTTCCAAGGTGCTCTTGCTACTCCTCAGCAGAACGGTGTTTTTGAGCGCTGGAACCGCACCATGGAGGATGCGGTTGGCGCTATGCGGTCTGAGTGCGGTCTTCCGGAGTCCTTCGCTTTTGAAGGCTTTGCCTAGATGACTTGGGTCTGGAACCGCCTCCCGCACGGTCCTCTTCCGGACCACGTCACACCGTATGAGCTCTGGTTTGGCCACCATGCTGAATTGTGCCTTGCTCGCGTCTAGGGATCCTTGGCTTTGGTGAAGTACACTGAGGACCAGCAGGGGTCCAAGGTCTCACCGCGGGGTTGCTTGTGTGCCTTTGTCGGCATCTCCTGGACGTCGAAGGCATGGTGTTCTTGGGACCCTATTCGTCGTCGCATTGTTGACTCCCGCGACATGCTCTTCTTTGAGTCCCTCACCTACCATGATTTGACTTCGATCACGTCGCTGTCCGTCACACATGTTCCCACGTGTGAGGTTTCTCAACAGATGGGGGAGTCTGCGCCTGCGAGCACCGCTCGCTAGGCTGATGCGTCTGTTCGAGCTCCCTCCACTTCTCCGGCTCTTGATGACCTTGCGATCATCGCTGTCAGTCCAGAGATCTCTCCAGCACCGACGGCTTCTACTCCTGTCCCCTTGCACCCCACAGGTGCCCATGATTCTG